>JAODAL010011114.1:0-101552 GCA_025379985.1 Phyllomedusa bahiana | reverse complement strand
ATGAACAAAGGGCTGTCAAAGTAAAAGAGTCAGTGATTTTTCCAGCCAATCGCAACCATACACATCCCAGTCATGACGTCCACACACATTTACACCCTGCCTATACTGTAAGCTGATTTGCTGGCCGCCAAAATGACAGAAAGCGCCGAAAATGGCGCGATATTAATAGATTATGCATAGATTTTAACCTAAATTATCGCGTGATCGACAAAATCCGATCAACGTAAATACCGTGCCGATTTCAACTTTGTCGATAATAATCGCTCAACACTATTTGTAACCATTCAGATCAGTGTGGTCTGTGTGTTAGACGACCTGACCACACTACCAGGCACAGGCATTGTTGTCTTGCATGGGCCAGGGAGCATCTACACTGGACGAGGGACCAGTGGTCCTCCGTGATGAAAGTCGATGATATGCATCAGCCAGATCTGTTATCATTGCCAGTCATCTAGCATGTAGACCACTGTGATGTAAACGGTTATAAACAGTCTTGATATGACATTTGAATGCCTCTTGCCTCCGTTAAATGTGCCTGAAGTTTTGTGGCATTCATCATCCAATTCCGTAGGGCTTTGTTTCCAATGAAGCGGTCATCAGCGTGTTATGTAGACAAAGGACAACCACTTCTTTGCCTTTCTGTGACTCTTCCAGTCTCTCTATATCTCTGTTGGCACCTGCTGATGACACTCTAAGCTCAGGGGCCACTTGTCAGAGAACATCCTACTTGAAGCCTTGCAATGGCGAGGTACATTTGATCATTTGTAAGGTGTTGTCTTGGTCTCATGATGTCAAAATGTGAACAGCAAGATGAGGAGGACTGTTTAAATCCCAATTCACATTGATCTCCTAAATGTATTGGGCGATTCAGGGGTCAAAAACCTGTTTTGAATTTTGCCATCAAACTTCTTGTTAGAGACCAGTATTTGTGCAAAAAGTACTGAAACATTGAAAGGTTGGACATGTGCATTCTACAGTTAAAAGATGGTTTTATGTTCATCCCGAAATCTCCGCCAAAAAACAAATATCCTTTACTTTTTGTGAGTTGTGTGTGTGCGCGCATATACAGTATATAAATATACATTTTTATCCTAATCCAGCGCAACTCTCACTATAAAACGCTTTGTAAATTATCTGCCTGGATCCTTCCTAACTACCACACAGAGTTCTAAGAAGGGCATGTACTCGGGGGCATTCAGAAGTAGCAATGTGTAACTGTTTGATGAAGGGAATGGCCAGATATGGATCTGGAGGGGGCACTGGAAACAGGCTGCGGAGCTGATGTAGAGCATATCTAGGCTGTTGCCAGCCCGTTCTTCACTTCGTATTCTTCATGTCGGGGATTGTCTGACCACAGACATTGCTGGCATATCACTAGCATAAACCATCAATGTCTGATAGGTCCGGGACCCGCACTTATCACCTAAACAAGCCCTTTCCATTTCCGTTCTGAACTGCGTTTTGTTATTCTCGAAACTCCCATTCAAGTAAATGTCATAGTAATGTCTTGTAGTTTGTGCTGGAGCAGATTTTTTCGGCACAGAAACAGCTTAAACTACATTCCACACTTTGTGTGAGGTGGTTTCGCAGCACAAATCTGAACTCTATTGTTTCCTTTGGGGATTTTACTCGTATAAAACGCCTCAATAATTGGCAAGGCACTTAAATGTATGTAAGTAAAATCATCCCAAGTTACTCACCGCAAATATACTTGTGAAATCCGTGTTGTGTGAACGATGGCGCGGATTTTGCATTGTACTAGAACATTTTTAAGCTCATTTTGGGGAGTGTTTTGCTGCAAAATACATCCCAAAATAAGTGGCGTAAAACGTTGTGTGAACATACCCTTATACCTTTCCACAGGTTGTGTCTGGTATTGCATTTCAGCTCCATTAAAGACGAGGCTAAGCTGTAATACAACAAATAACCTAAGTTTGGCACTGTTTTCTAAAATAAAAAAAAAAAGTGCAGCCATGTTTAGCTTCTCCTGTACAACCTATTTAACTGGCATGGAGCAGTTATCTAGATTATTTTTTTTTCCACTTCAACAGCACTAGTTTTATAGCAGTGTTTACATGAGAGAGCTAATATTGGAGAGATGGAGCATGCTTCATTTTTAATACAAAATAATTTTAAGCACATTGCAGGAGATAAAAAGTAGTGCAAGGGAAATATATCCATAGCAATTTATTAGGGGGTGGGGTTCGGGGAGGCACATCCTGCATCAGACACATTTCTCCTCTCAAGCCACTGTGAAATAGCAACATATTTTATTTCTGCGTAGCCAGCATCCACCACAGTCTGAGTTCAGGGTGTCCCTTTCTTGTGGGGTGCATTTCTGCATTTATTACTCATTTTTGTCCTCTCAAGCCACGGTGATATAGCACCCAATTTAATTTCTGTGTTGCTAGTGGCTACCACAGTCTGAGTTACGGGTGTCCCTGTGTTGTGGGGTGCACGTCAGCATTTATATTACTCGTATTTCTCCGCTGCACCTGCTGTGGCCACGCCGTCCTCATCTTTTCAGTTAGCCATTGAACGGAATGGATTATTTTAGCCTGTGAATTTTTTTCTGTGACTCTGGTAGCCTAATTGCCTTGATTAAGGTGTACCACGTATCCAGTTTACTGCTGTTAATGTTAATTCCGGCTTCACCTCACCTATTTGGGTGTAAAAATGAACCTGGTGTTCCTCTCACATAGACCTTAGTGGGAAACAGAGATTAATCGAAAATCGAACAACGGGAGATGATTCCACAAAATCTGGAATTGACTCAAAACAGAATATTGGCCGAATCACTCGTCACTACTACTTACCTATATGACCCATGGCAATGTTGCAATTTAGCACTAAATGGCTATCCACGAAAAACCACCATGTAGACTTAGCCTAAGTGTTAGAATAAAATGTCATGTATGCAAACTTTCTCCTCTGTTCTCTGCGCTTAGTGCCATGGGGTTACATGAAGACTTTGCTAAGGCCTGGTTCACATCTGCATTTGAGAGGAGGTTCTGTTTGGAACCTCCATTGCAGAGATAGAAATGGACCCATTTCATAATGGACATTAGCAGTGCCTAACTGACCCACTGAATAGTGCTGCATGCTGTGCTATTTTTTCTGTCATTTCCTGACAGAATTTGCAACAGAACCTCCACCACAGATGTGAACCAGGCCTTAGCATGTGTTTAGCAACAGTTGTATGCTGCAAACAATGCACTTGAAAACTGTGCACGTCAAAGAAAAAATGACAATGTTAATTTTTTTGTGATTGTGCTACATCGTCTTTTCTTCAGGTTAGAAACCATAGACGAGGGGTGCACAATATACGACTTCCAGTGCCCCTCTATGCTGCCCTTATCCATCAAGAAACACACATACTTTATATCTGTCCTCATACTCCAGAAAGTAATGCTGTATTCAACTGATGGCATTGTATGACTGGCCCTGTTAGGGTGGGCACTGTAGGGCTGGCACTGTTAGGCTATGTTCAAACGACGGAATTCAGCTCTAAAAAATGTCAGTGCCGGATCAACGTCATATCCTCGTTGGAAATTCTGTGCGTGTAAGTGCAGAATTCAGGCAAGGATACAATGCTGATTTTCCAAGGCAGATTTTCCACCTCCTATTCCCTATGATGGGTGACGCAGAAAACGGTTAATTCTTTGTTAGTGCTAAAAAATTTTTAGCACCAAATGGGATTTATTGGCGCGAAAATCAGCATTGTGTGAACCATGACGCTGATTTTCCATAGGGTATAATTAAAGTCGGAATACCGTTGGATTTGGACACCGATTCTGGCACATATTCAGCGCTGAAATTGCCTCAGAATCCGCTTTAAATCCAACGGTATTCCGGCTCCCATTACATGTCAATTCTTTGAGGCATCCAAATCAGTTGTGTGAATATACCTTCAAGGTTTGTTCACACAATGGATTTGGATGCTGATTGTGGGATGGATTAAACGCTGAATCTACCTCAAAATCGGCGTTCAATCTGCCTTGCATAGTTTTCTATGGAAAATCAGCAAAGTTGATCACACAACAGTGATTTTCCTTGACGCCGATCTCTTTACAGCTCTGAAAAAGAATTATGTCCATTCTTGAGACGGATTCTGCATTGAATCCTCACCTCACTTTATAGTTTTTAGAAGGCTAAAAATAGGCGTCAATTTCTAATCTGAAATCCATGCTTACTGGTGTAGATTTTCCGAAGAGAATTCGATGTTGAGATTTTCAGCGTCCAAATCCATCATGTGAACATACTCTTATGATGGGCACAGCTGGCACTTTAGGGCTAGCTATACAATTTTAAACAAGCAATCTACTAATAACTGTTCCTGTATGATCTCTGGATTTCTTCCTCAAAGGAGTATTTATTTCTCACACAATCATGTCAGATCCACAAGACTGCAGATAAGAGATGAGTTGGAGAGGAGGCTATATTTGTGTGTTGTTCTCTATAGTTCTAGTTGTGAAGCAGCCACTTCTGTAACCCCCAAAAACTACAATGAAAACAGGCGCCTCATATCCTCTGTCTGGAGCACCGAACAGGGACCCCCATTCGAATCTCTGACAGCCCCTGAAGTAGAACCAGAACCTCTTAGCCATTTGGTGAATTAACAAGTGAAGCGCCATAAAGGTCTCAGACAGGGTGTAAGATTTACTACGGCCCCTGGGAGAGGTAAAATAAGACAGTATGGCCCTTGGACCAAAAAATGTTGTGCTCCCCTGCCATATTATGGGAACCTTTTCAGTTTCTTAAAAAACCAAATCACACTTCTGTTTTCAGTACAACTTCCAGCTATATTGTGTAACACATTGTGAAATTGTCAATGGTGGGTTGCTTTGCTGCAGTGCCTCAGTAAAAATGATGAAACTGTTAGAATATGATCACAAGAAAGGAATTTCTGAGACTAAGAATCCATTCCATACACCAGTACAGTCCCAAACTTTTTACATTTTTTTTATTGATAGTAATATCTATTTAGAGCACAAGATGGCAGTATCCACAGCGTGCATTTACTAACATTGTTGTACAATGGATTCTCATCATACAATATGGGTTCTGGGATGACCATTGAATGTTGAACCATAACACTATGGGATACTGTTAATTGGTTCCAAAGTCCCAAAATGTTACCCAACATAATGAAAAATAAATGATGAAATTAAAGAAAGTGAAGTGGATAACTAATACAGATAAAGCAACTCCTCATTTATAACAGTCAGAGCTGCTGGAAGCTGGAAATTACTTTCTATGTTGAGGATAGAAGCTTCATTGGGTCATGTACTTTATATATAATGTATCAAGAAAGAAAATAGGACCACATACCTGGTGCCCAAAGGAACAGCTCATCCTGGCACATGTAAGGGGCATTACGGAACATGCAGTACCGCACTGTACTGTAGATAGGTGCTATTACAGTTCTAATCACTGCATGCACTTCACTAATACAGAGGTTTTACAAGTGAAATGTTCATGATAGTTGGATAGATCTTTCATCAGTCACATGTAACAGATCAGCAGTGTCTGACATTGTATGGTGAGGGTCGTCTCAAGATATAATGTTCCAGAAAAGTCCATTGTATGTTGAAAATATTGTATACGGAGGCCGCTGTAACTTTAGGGGCCTCTGTAAATGTACAAACGCCACTTCAATACAGAAAACTAAGTCAGCTGCAGTTACAATGCTGAACATTTTTGGGTCGCCTACTATTATAAAAAAAAAAAGAAAAGAAAGTGGGGACAAAAAAGTGTTGGCATGGTCCTAATAGTGGCAGACTGGTTTCACTAATTCTATTAGTCCGTGCCAGTCCTCAAAATTAGATCACGATGATCTAACATTAAAGAGGATCTATAAGCTTTCCTGATATGTTTATTTTAGTAAATGCAAGTATTTTGCATTAAATAATAATAATAATAATAATAATAATCTTTATTTATATAGCGCCAACATATTTCGCAGCACTTTAGAGGGTATAATTACAGACAAAAGACATACATTACACAGTGAAAGTTACTTACAGGTGAGACACAAGGTGTGAGGGCCCTGCTCGCAAGAGCTTACAATCTAAGAGCAAGAGCTTACAATCTAAGAATATAATCATTCTAATGCACTTTTATTAGAACTTTATGTTGTAGCTCCCCTGTTATTCGTGGATATTTATTGTCATCATTGGCTGTCCCATTTATGGAGTCTTGACAGCGGTACTGAATTTGCTGGTAATTAGCCATTTGCTTTATTAGTCTTTTATCCCCTTTTTGCCGCGTGGTCATGATAACATAGCTCTTCATTTTTTTCCTCCCTGCCTTCCAGAAGTCATAATTTTTTATTTTTCCATCTACATAGACATATGGGAACAAGATATACTTTTTAATGGTGCCGTTGATCGTACCATATAATGTACTGGGAAACCCCAAAAAATTCTAAGTGGGATGAAATGTGAGAAAAAGTACTTGCGACATGTTTTCAGGGGTTTTGTTTTTATGGCGTTCACTTTTCAGTATAAATAATGTGTTATCCATATTCTGCAGGTTGGTATAACTCCAGTGATACCAAGTATGTAGATTTTTTGTTATGTTTTAGTACCTTTCGAAAAATATAAACATTATGGGCGACATGTATGAAAGGGGTTGCGCCAGAAGTCTGGTGTCTTTTCAGCCTGAGAACTGGTGCAGCCCCATTTGCTATATTTTTAATCAGGCACACTCCAATATCAGGTGCATTACAGGGCGATCGCGACACTTTGTAATGCGTCTGCGATTGGGAGGCGCGCTGAAGGCGGGTCGCACTAGAACCGGACAAAGCGACACCGTTCTAGCTTCAGGACGGCAAATCCAGGCGCAGTACGGCTGGAACAGGTAGAGCACTCAGGTTTACCTGAGCCTAAATTCTCGTTTTTGCACTAGAATGTGCCTGATTTATGACCCGCAGTAGAGCAGGTTCATAGATCAAGGCACATTCTACACTATTATGCGCAATAAAATTGGTGCCTGGGTGCCGAAATCATACATGTCGCCTAAGTATCTCTTAAAAGGGTGTTCTGGGACCAATCACTGCTCGTTTGTCAGATTATGAGTAAAAATTGAAGCTAAGACTCGCACTTACCTCCATACATCCCAGATGTAAGCAGTGAATGTTCATCATTCACGTGACCGCTCCAGCTAATTACAGACCAGAGAGGTCACGTCCAGGTGACGTTGTTCACTGCTTACATCCGGGATGTACGGACCAGCAGCCAGGAGTGAACGGGAGCGTCAGAGAGGTAAGTATGAGTCTTTGCTTCTATTTTTCCACATACCCCGACAAACAAGCATTGATCAGTCCCAGAACACCCCTTTAACTTTGCGCTGCATGGGCATTTCTGCTACTAATAACTATCTTGTTTTTTCATCTATGGAACTGAGTGAGGGAGCATTTTTTGAAGTTGAAGTTTGAGTGGAAGTCTAGTTTTGGTACCATTTTGGGATACATGTGACTTTTTGATCAATTTTTATTCCAATTTTTAGGGGATGTGAGATGACCAAAAAAAAAAACTATTTTGGTGTTTAGAATTTTTTTCTTTTTCGGTGTTCGGCATACAGGATAAATGATGTTATATTTTCATAGATCAGACTTTTACAACTTTTACAGATATGGTAATACCAATTATGTGTAACTTTAAAAAAAAATGTTTTATTCTTTTGAACTTTTAACTTTTTTTTATACTTTTAAAAGATTTTTTTATTATTTTCTTTTATTTACCAAGTAGCATGATCACTTGTATACCTTTCTGCATTACATAAACAATGCAGAAGGGTGTACCAAGATGACGGTTCTATTACTTCGTCTGAGGCAGGAAGTAATAGAAGCCATTACATGGCAGCTATAGAAGAAGCTTAGAAGCTTTTGTTAGGCTTCCAGCTGCCTTTGCACCGCGCGCACCGTTCCTCATTTATTTAGACGCTGCAGCTGTAATCATCTCAGCGTCTAAAGGGTTAAGCAGGGATCAGAGCCGGCTCCATTCCCTGATGTAAGTGACAGGTGTCAGTTGTAATAATCAGCCTGTACTCGCTGCGTATGGAGTGGACTCAGCGAGTGAGCCTGCTCCATACAACCTTACGGGCATTATGATGTACTAGTACGTCAAATGTTGGTAATGGGCTAAGTACTTCCATCTATACATTGGTAAAATCCTAATTACAGCCATTTATTGGTGGCTGTTGACAGTTCCTGGACTTTTTAGCTAGTAATGGACAATGGATATGGTGCAAAATGAGCCATATCCTTTTTAATTGGTGTTAAGTTTTTGGGTGGTAGACATATGGTATTCAGCAAACCATGATATAATGTTTTTCTTTTGTTTGCTTTTTGAGAGGGCAACTGAAGCGCCTTTTGTCCTCTATCCAGCAGATGTGTGGCCTGATTTTTCATGGTTTATTTTTAACAAAAACAGTTTCTTCGTTTGCGTGTGAAAGCAGCAATGGAGGGGACGAATGGCAGCAATCACAAAGTTAATGTATTTTTTTTTCCTTAATCTGAATTGACATCTATTAAAAATGGAAAAATTAGCTTTATATATGACACACATGCCATACTGGGCTTTAGGTAAACTACTGTGAGCAGGAACCCTGGAGTCCAGGGACCAGCTCAGTAATAAATATATACAGTATACTGTATGCAGTACAGTGACCCCTTACATTCTGGTCTCTGTACTTTATACTATATATTGTACCACAGAAATTGCTCTAAAGTGTCAAATGATCTCCTGATGGCTTAATCTCTTGGCAAGTACTGTTCTTTCGAATCTCTTGACAGCATTTGAACCTGTTGCTTAAGAATACTGCGCTCTCTTGATTTTTTCCCTACTTCTCTGAATACAATTTGCTAATTTTTCTCTTCCTCTTCTTGCTATTGAGTTTTTTGGGATCAGTAGTAGGTCCTCTCCTTTTTCTCTCCACACAGCTCCCATTATACAAAAATTTGGCTCTCAGTACTATCTCTGTGCTGTTGGTACTCGGTTATTAACCTCTTTCCCAGACATCACCCCCCCTATGCTGCATAAACACCATTGACTGTCAGCTGTCTATAGATAGAAGTGTTCTCTCTATCTGAAACTAAAGTTACAAAAACTGTATTCTCATTCCACCATCTACAAACAACCCAGTGTGTGGTAGTACTATGACTCCAAATCCACTGTCTTGAGGTCATGCTAGTCTCCGATCTGTCCTTAAAGGGGTTGTCTCGCTACAATGATTGGGTTTTAATTAAAAGATATTTAAAAAACAAGCAGCTTTGCAATATATTCATTACAAATGTCCTACTGATTTTGAGTTAGCCCTGTTAGTAGTAGTGCATCAGCTCCTCAAATCTCTATAGCAGCCAACCTGTTGATCCTTATCTCACTGGCTGTCAGGTCTGTATGACATCACCTTCAGAATACAGGTCAGAGCAGAGAGCCCCTCCTGCACAGAATGCTTCTGTAGTGGAGGGAGGGGGAGGGCTCTGGCTTTTGTGTCTGTGCTGCCTGGAATAACCCTGTGTGTGCCTGCTTCCTCCTGTTCTCTACACAAATTGAAGAGAGCAGAGTTGAGGCTGATCAATAGATGTGACAGCAGTGACCCTGTGTGTTACTATACTCATGATGTGTCTGTGGAACTGTGACTATACTAATACTATACAGATCAGGGGGGCATGTGAACGCTTCATGCTCTGCTGTACTAGTGACACATCCTGAGTATAGTAACACTTCACAGTTGCCCTGTGTCTGTTCTGACAGGGTCCCCCCCCCTGCTGTATAGAAGTTACGGAGGAGAGCTGTCTGTGTGCTGAGGGGAGGGGGGAAGAGGGAGAAGAGGCAGACAAGAAGCACCCCCTGAATTCAACTACCAGGCACAGAGGCTGAAAGCTTGTAATGAGACAACTCCTTTAACTTCCTATATTTAGTCCCTTGCCCACTCATGTTACTTTCACCTCCAAAACATCTCCAGGATCTGCCTTCTTTTTACTCTGAAAGCAGCAGAAACTCTTATTGTTGCCCTTATACATTCTCGTCTTGATTACTGTAACTCATTATTAATTTGTCCTTAATTCAGCTCATGTTTTATTCCAACCTCTACACTAATGCAGTCAATGCCACATTGAGTATCTTTAAAACATATAGGCAGAGGTAAATAAAGATTATTACTATATACATTGCTGTTCTGATTTTGCTTCCCTTTCGAGTTAGAACAGTTTTTATCTCCTGCTTATTTACACAAGTTTCTCTAGTTACCGTCCACCTCTCTGCTTAAGCAACTGTAGCCGGGATGGTGACCTCATTCCCTGCTGTGTCTTATCAGCAGCACAGGCACTTGTTTATGTTTCTTACTGAAAAACTTTAACCCTATAGAGCTCTGTAGCCTTCTGCAGGCTTTATATCTCATCCATCCCAACTCCCTTAACAGGCCCCTAGGGAAAAGCAAGCTGAAATGTCCAATCACTGCTGTGAAGCCCTAGCCTAAACAGACAATGAAGCCTGAATGGGGTGGGAAGTGAGGCTTGGAAACAGATGGTTTTAGATTCCCTTGTAAACCTTACCTAAAAGTCTCCACAGGCTGCACCTCTTTATTTTTATCTCTGTTTCTCCCTTCCCTAGGTCTCATTTTGCTAATGAGCTAAGGTTAAGGTCCTCATAATCTGAAACTCACGCTCATGTACAAAACTTCTCGTGTCCTGAGCCAATTCTCTGGAATTTACTATCCTGCAAAATTAGATTAACTCCCAACATTCATTTTTTAAAGGGATGTTCTGGGACTTAAGAATGCTTGTATGTCTGTTGGGCATGATTAAAAATAGAAGACTCATACCTTCTGGATGTTTTCCTTCACCCCCGGGCTTGTTTTTCGGCGTGGACTAAAAGCTTTACTTTCCTGACAGTACAGCCCTTTTAAGGGGTCACAGTGGTCACGTGTACATGACATTGTGGCCTGTGATTGGTTGCAGCCATTACATGAACGATGAATGTTCACTGCTGACATCCGGGATGTATGTACCGGCAGCCGGGAGTGGACGGGAGCGTCCGTGAGGTAAGTCTTATCTTCTTTTTTTTACTCATACGCTGACAGACAAACGAACATTGTTAGATCCCAAAACACCCTTTTGTGTGCCCTACAAATATACCATCTAAGGTAGTCCTACCATCAACCCTAATCAGCCTCCCTTTCTCTTACCACTGTCGTCTTCAGTCCCCACGCACTCCATGCACTTATTTGTACATAGAGATATTGTCTGGGAGACTGGATTATCTCCTTTTAAGTGTACAGATTAAGCACTTATTACCTTTTTGGGGGTTTAAAATCATGGTATATATAAATATATATATATATTATATATATATATAATTATGCAAAATTTTAAAATATATATTATATATATATATATATTATATTATATATATATATATAAATAATTCTTTATAAATACAGTATCTAAAAAACAAAACACACAGCCCCAAGTCTAAACCGCCGACAACAAAATCGACACCCCCAAGGAAAAATGGAAATTTTGGGCCCAATTTTCCATTTTCCCTTCACGTGTCATGTGACTTGTTTTGGGTTTGAAGGTCTAGGTGTGAACAAGGGCAGGTGTCTTAAAATTTGGTGTATTGCTCTACACTCTCTCATATGGTCCTGGAAGTTCAAAATGACACTATGGGAAGAATTGTGATCTGAAAAAAAGAATTGTTGCTCTACATAATGGTGGCCTAGTCTATAAGAAGATTGCTAACACTCTGAATCTGAGCTACAGCACGGTGTTCAAGACCCAATACCAGTTTAACAAGACTCAGATCTTTTCACATCTTGTTGCCTAATAAATAATACCCCTTAAAGGTGTTTTACCACACAGCAAAATTGACATGGGAGGCTTGTAAATTAAATAATAAACATTTTCACCATTCATCATTATTAAATATTCTCTACCATTTTTGTTTTAGCTGCTACCTTGTGATCCATAGTGTACAAAATCTTCTCCAGGGAAAAACCAGTGGCTAGGTCCTCGTCTTTCCGACATGCTCGACATCGCCTTTTCCTTTTTTGGGGCAGCTACGTCGTAACAAAATCTATTCCAAAATTTATGGCACACTAAAAACTAAGCAAAACATCAAGGCTATAGGAATTTTTTTTGAAAATGCATTACTGCTAAGGAATTGTGAAAACCGGGGATTTTTATTCAAGTTTTGTCAAAAGTTTTTAAGCCACCCCCCCAAATTCATCGGGGGGATCCCAGTCAGGTGACCCTAACATAAAAGTTACCTCTCTAGAGCCTGTTCAGACTACAAAATCTCAGGGAGGGGAAAAAAACTTGTACTGAAAAAACCCCTTAGAAATTTGGGAGGGGGTTTAAAAACTTTTGATCAAACGTAACTAAAAACCCCCGGTTTTCACAATTCCTTAGCGTAATGCATTTTCAAAAAAAAATTTCCTACATCCTTTGATGTTTACTTATTTTTAGTGTGCCACCGACATTTGGAATGATGTAGTTATTTCCTCGCCAGTGTGCACCTATGCTAAGTTTTTAAAAAAAAAAAAGCTTTTGGGTGGCAGAGTCAATAAAGTTTTTTTTAGTCTGATGAGGGGAAAGGCAACTTTGCTTGTTGCATCCGCCTCCCCTTTTAAACCAGTACAGGGTTATTCGTAGCAAGTTCTTTTCACCCCCGGTGTTGTAGTCTGAACAGGCCCTGGGGGAACTTTTTACTGTTGGGGAAACCACCTGTGCTGGGACCCCCTTGAGAAATTGGGAGGGGGCATAAACACTTTTGATCAAAACTGTAAACTGGGGAACCCCGGTTTTAACAATTCCTTAGCAGTAATCTTTTAAAAAAAATTCCCCTTATGCCTTTGATTTTTTTGTTATTTTTTTAGTGTGCCACTGATATTTGAAATAGCTACTGTCAGTCTCTTGCCTGCTTAGTAATCACACCCACTCACTGTGAGTATTAAACCTCAGGTGCCGTCATTCTACTCCCATCCTCTGTACTCCTTAATAATTAGTCAAATAAAGCAAATAACTAACAAGAAAAAAGAAACCTCAATCTGGTACGTGCATTGAGAAAAAATGTTTGGTTCCTGTGAGGAATTGAACCTAGGACACCTATGCTGAAAGGCTGAAGTTTACCACTAGCAAATTTGTGTACTATCGCCCTTTACATAAAGAACTTTTTTGATGGACACATAGGGGAAAGTTTTGGGTTTTTCCCAGCCTGCTGGGTCACATGACATGCTCTTCAAACAAATAATACATGCCTCCTTTTGAACAAACTAAAACCTGAAGCAGGACCAACCATGCGTGAAATGTCTTCATTGTAAAACCCCTTTAGGATAAGCCCCCAAAGTGGGTTTTGCTTTTTTTTTCCCTATTTTTGATCTGCGGAAAATTAAACAGTTATCGGGTTAAATGCTGTCGGGGTTTTTTCACTTTTCACGATTGTATAGCACCAAAAGGGGACACTTTCTGCTCTGCTTTTGTTAAGGAATCCTCCTAACATATAGGGATTGTCCAAAGCGGATCTGATCTGTGCAGAGCCCACGTCACTGTCCACTGACTGCTCAGCCCAGCAACACATGACTAATTGCATGCAGTGAGTTGGTATCAAGTAAGTCCACTCAATAGACTCACTGAGTTGTCCAGGTTAGGGTTCTTCCATAGGCTGTTTTTGATGTTTGTATGGGTCTTTTTTTATTAATTAAAAAAGGGGTGCTTTCTTTATACTGCATATTTAACAGTAACTATAATACATAGAAATGGAAAAAAAAGGGGTTTTAGTATGGCACATGCTTTGACTCGGCCTTTCAACATGTTTTTCATAGACAGCCTAGCCAGTCTATATATAGTACTGCACAAAGTAGGAGAAAGTCCTTCAGATGTTCATATATAAACAGCAATACTGCAAATGTACACAGGCCCGCCGTACAGGGGGTACAACCCGTCCAGCTGTACGGGCCGGAGAAATGGGGGCCCGCTTCAAACAGGCCCGCTTTTTTTCCGTTTTTTTTAAATTTTTTTTTACAAAAAATGTAGGCACGGAGGGGGGTGTTTGGGGGCCCCCTTTGTATTAAACCCTCCCCCCTCCGCTTTAAGCTACATCAGCGGGCGGAGCGGGCGAGCAGGGCTGCTGGAGGGGGGGGGGCCCCGCTCCCGGCTCACAGCGCGCAGACCACCTGCTTAGCCCATCTTCTACTTACATGAGCCCTGCCTGGGCGCGCTGTAGCCGGAAGCCCGGGGCCCGCCCGCCTCTCTGTCTGTGGCGGCGATGCAGAATAATTTGAATCCGCGAGGCCCCGTCCCGAGGGCGGAGCGTCACGATTCAACGGTTTGCAATCCCCCGAAGGGCAGAGAGCACGGTGGCGACAGAGAGAGGAGGAGGTTCGACTATCGGCTACAGCGCGCCACAGCGCACATGTAAGGAATGAATTTGTCACAGTGCGCAGCTGAGCCGGCCGTGACCTCCTGCCTGAAAGGGGTGCCAGGCCCCGGCCATGACTGTGGGGGCCCCCCTTAGGCAGCCGCGGCCCCAGCCTTTAAGTGTGGGGGGGCCCCGTGTAGGCAGCCCACCTACAGGGGGCCCGAATACTGGGGGGGTCCTATGCCTTACAGGGGGGCCCTAATACTGGGGGGGAACACGGCCTAACAGGGGGCCCTAATACTGGGGGGGGGGCTATGCCCTACAGCGGGGGCCCTAATACTGAGGGGGACTAGTGCCTACGGTGGGGCTCAATACCTGGAGGGGACTATGCCACAGGGGGTCCCTAATACTGGGGGAGCTATGCCCTACAGGGGGCACTTATACCTGGGGGGGTGGCATGCCTCAGTGGGGGGCCCTAATACTGGGGGGGGGACTTTGCCTACAGTTGGGCCCTAATACTGGTGGGGCTATGCCTACAGGGGGCTCCTAATACTGGGGGGGGGACTATGCCTATAGGGGGCCCCTAAATACTGGAGGGGGACTATGCTACAGGGGGCCGCTTAATACTAAGGGGCTATGCCCTACAAATGGGAGGGGGGCCCCTAATACGGGGCGGTCTATGCCACAGGGGGGCCCTAATACTGGGGGGGGGGGGAATGCCAACAGGGGGGCCCTAATACTAATGGGTCTATGCCTACAGGGGGCCCTAATACTTGGGGGGCAATGCCTACAGGGGGCCCTAATACTGGGGGGGGGGCTAATACTACAGGGGGGCCCTGAAACTGGGGGGCGGGGGGCTATGCTACACGGGGGGTGGGGCCCAATACTTGGGGGGGGCTATACCTACATGGTGCCCAAATACAGTGGGGGGGGGGGAACTATGCCTATCAAGGGGGCCCTAATACTGGGGGGGAAACTAAGCCTACAGGGGGGCCTTAATAACTGGTGGGGGGAAACTAACCTACAGGGGGCCCTTAATACTGGGGGAGGGGAACTATGCCTACATGGGGGGGGCCCTAATACTGGGGGGGGGGACTTTGCCTACAGGGGGGCCCTAATACTGGGGGGGAAACTATGCCTACAGGGGGGCCCGAATACTGGGGGGGGACTATTCGCCTTTCAGGGTGTTCTCTAATCTAGCTACAGGGGGGGACTATTCTGCCTACAGGGGGGCCCTAATCTACAGGGTGGGAACTATTCTGCCCTACAGTGGGTCTCTAAATTAACAGGGGGGGACTATTCTTCTCGCCTACAGGGGGGCCCTAACGGAACAGCGGGGGGACTATTTTGCCTAAAAGGGACCCTACTCAACAAGGGGGTGGGGGGGGACTAAACTGCCTACAAGGGGCCCTCATCTCACAAGGGGGTTGGTAGGGACTATTCTGCACAAGGGGGCCAAATCTACAAGGGGTTGGGGGGACTATTCTGCTACAAGGGGGGCCCTAATCTACAAGGGGGGTGGGGGGGTACTATTCACCTACACGGGGGGGCCCTAATCTACAGCGTGTGGGAACTATGTCTGCCTAAAAGGGGACCCTAATCTACACTAGGGGTGGGGGGGGACTATGTTTGCCAACCAGGGGGTTTATTTTTTCTCTAATTTTTCAGGGGGGGACTATTCTGCCTACAGGGGGGGGCCATAATCTACAGGCGGGGGGGATATTCTGCTACAAGGGGCCCTAAATCTACAGCGGAGGGGACTATTCTGCCTACAAGGGGGCCCCCTAATCTACAAGGGGGGTGGGGGGGACTATTCTGCCTACAAGGGGGCCCTAATCTACAAGGGGGGTGGGGCGGACTATTCTGCCTACAAGGGGACCCTAATCTACAAGGGGGGTGGGGAGGACTATTCTGCCTACAAGGGAGCCCTAATCACAGCGTTGGGACTATTCTGCCTAAAAGGGGACCCTAATCTACAAGAGGGGTGGGGGGGGGACTATGTTGCCTACAGGGGTCTCTCATTTACAGGGGGGGGACAATTCTGCCTACAGGGGCCCTACAATCTACAGGGGGGGGGATATCCTGCCTACAAGGGGCCCTAATCTACAGCGGGGGGACTATTATTCTGCTACAAGGGGGCCCTAACTCCTACAAGGGGGTGGGGGGGACTAATCTGCCTACAAGGCACCCCTAATCTCATCGGAGGGACTATTCTGCCTACAAGGGGAACCCTAATCTACGAGGGCCCTATTCTACCTACAGGGTGGCCTAAACTACACTCGCCCGGCACGGGCCGATGCTACAACCATCTCCCCAAGCTACCTAGCAACGTACTGCCCGTGGATTCTAGCTACCGCCCGGGGGACCCCGTTGAACCTACATACCGACTGGGGAGCCCCATAATACCAGGGGATAATCTTACCATTGGGCCATTATAAATGGGGAGTTTTGTACTGGGGGAGGTCACTCAGGTTGGGAAAATGATAAATAAAACAGAGGAGTCTCAGGGTGTTTGTGTTGTGAATTCTGCAGGACGAGTGTGGAGTGGAGGAAGTCCTCATGGAGGTCTGGACCGCATAAAGAAGAAAAAGGGAAAGTGAACGACCCCTCAACAAAAACGTCACCTGAGAGGCCCTAAATGTAAGTAAACTATTTGTAGATCACATTGTACGACTGGTATCTATCACTATAGCTCACTGTATGGAGGACATATTGGTCTTGGTGTGATGGTTTTATAATCAGTATGCAGTATTATTCTGTATTGTTATGTTTGAGATATGTGGTGATGATGTGCGTATTATTTAGGTGCTTGATATTGGTTCTTAGTTTTGTGATATTGGAATACTGGTTTAGTCAATAACATTAAGGTGGGAGCTATCAGTATCTGTAGTGATCGGGTGGGCGGTAAATTATTTAGAATTTATAATATTGTTTGCTTGGCAATATTGATCTGGGTATTCTGGCTTTGCTAGTAACATGTAATAATGGTGACATGTGGAGTATTTGCTCGAACCTTCTTGTATAAGCCAGCAAGAACTAAATCCAAAAACAATGGCACAATTGTATTTTTTTTCTTGTGACCCCCCAATTTTTTTTTATTCTTCTGGTGTGGCGATGGTTGTGGGATAGGTGGGGCTCTGTCCGGACGGCCGGGGAGGGAGAGGGAGGAGCAAGGGGTTGGGTCCGCCGTGGGGGGGGGGGCCCAGACGCTCCCATCTGTATGGGGCCCCAAAATTTCTGATGGCGGCCCTGAGTGTACAATACATTACCCATAGAGAAGAAAAAAAATAAACACACTAGTCTACAAATTTGAACTTTTGTCTGTATCTGGTTTGTGAGTGGGTGCATTTAACTAATTTTGGGATTCTGAATTCAGTGGTAAAATCAGATTCTTTCTATCACATCACGTGTAATAAATACAAGGTAATAATAATTATCAAAAACACTATTGACACATTAACAAAATTAACCATTTCTTTCAGCTATTAGAAGGCAAAATAAGGCTCATACATGAAGGATATGTTACATATGAACTAAACTAGAAACTCTAAGGCGCGTTCACACGCACAGACAAGATACCGCCGGTTTGCCGGCCGGTATGTCCTGTTTTGCGGCCGTCCCCACGGCCGCGGGGGGGGGGGGGGGAGGGGGGGGGGGGGGGGGGGGGGGGGGGGGGGGGGGGGGGGGGGGGGGGGGAGGGGGGGGGGGGGGGGGGGGGGGGGGGGGGGGGGGGGGGGGGGGGGGGGGGGAGGGGGGGGGGGGGGGGGGGGGGGTAGAAAGACACGGCTTTTCCTCCGCGCTGAGATTTGCATGTCAATGTTATGCCGCCAGACCGCCGTGACAAAACCGCCGGCGGAAAACCCTGCAGTGGGACTGCTGCACGGTTTCAATAGAAACAATTGAGCTCATTTTCAGGACGGGTTTTTTCAGCAGGCGGTCTGAAAAACCAGCAAACCGGCTGAAAAAACCCCGAGTACACAACCCGTGCTGTGTGGACATGGCCTAACAAACCAAAGAGTAGCTCAAACACAAATACAAGTATTTACAAAGTTTACAGTCAATTCCCTTTGTCAAAATATGATGAAGACGCTCTTCTTTGTAAGGTGTCTCATCAGTCTCTCTCAACAGTAACCAACAGTAGTTCCCCATCATTGCAGAGTCCCAGCGTCCCTGGTAACATTGCTCCACGGCAAGAATGTTTTGGTGAAAGTGTTCACCTTATTCATCACTCACAGCACCCAAGTTCTCCGGAAAAAAATCAAGGTAGGTGTTTAAAGAGAACCTGTCACATAGTTTATGCCCCCCTTGCTGAAGACAGCACAAACTAGTGACTAGACCATGGCTGTTTCCCAGCGCTGTGTCCCTTATTCTGTAGTTTTTTGAGTGGTTTTATTGCCAAAACTGCAGTTTCTTCACCAAAAACGTCATGAAAGAGTCTGTTTTTATACCCCGCCCACCTGAGGCAAGCCCCGCCCACCTCACAACTGATAAACCTATTACTTTGAATAGTTAGAAACATGTGAATAACGGTCAGTGGGCAGGGCTAGCCTTTGGTGGGCGGGGCTAACACCTGCTCATGATTTGAGCATAAATCTCTAAAACTACAGCATCTTACAGATAAGGACACAGCGCTGGAAACAGCAGGTCTGACAATAGCTTGTGCTGCCCTCATCAAGGGGGCATAATCTATGTGACAGGTTCCCTTTAAAAAGTGAATTTTCAAAGACATTCTGCAACCCATGTTCTAGTAGTTCTCCAGTAGATTAGTGACTATGGGCGACATCAATGAATTTGCATGCGCCATTTTTTTAACTTGGCGCAGACACACCAGTTCTAAATAAATATAAAGGAGTGTATAATACGACAGTTTTAATTAATGTGTTATGTGCCAAACATTTTTGGTGCATAGAGTGTTATGTGCCAAACTTTACATGGCAGTTTCACACCAAAAAGTATTGAACCAGGTGTACTTTGCACCAAGTTTGGCCATACGCCGTATGCGAACTCATAAATGTCAAATTTGTTTTGTTGGTGAGGGGACCTTAAACGATTGGTGCTTCCGCTCCTCTTCTGTCCACTCTGGTCTCCCTCCACTACGCTTCTGGTGCTGCCTTTGATGTTCCTGCTCTTCTGGACTCTGGTTCTTCTAAGAACTTCATCCACCCATCTCTGCTGGAGAAGTTCTGCCTGCCTTTCTCCCATCTGGAGAAGCCCCTGCGTTTCTCAACAGTCAATAGGGAGATTTTGAAGGAACCTATCCAGTTCCGTACCCAGCCTATGTCTCTGAAAGTGCCCACCAGGAGAAGATTTCCTTCTACATCCTGCCTAGTTTGTCTGCTCCAGTCCTCCTTGTTCTTCCATGGTTCCAGCTTCATAGATTGGAAAACTGGTGAAGTTATCCAATGGGGCGAGCATTGCCCCTCATGCTGCCTCAAACCTGTCCATCTGGAGCAGTCACGCCCACCCGTTTCTCTGCCTGTTGCTGTCCTTCCTGTTGTGGAGCGCCTTGAGTTAGAAGAACCTCGAGACTGGGAAGTCATCTCTGAATCCTGCCCACCTCTCCCGCTGCCCACTGTTTCTGTTTCTGCTCCCCAGGTCCGAGAAGTCATCCGGGAATTTCAAGACACCTCCTCTGAAAACAGTTCATGGGATTCTGTCAAGGTGCAAACCGCGGCCCCTGTCATGGACCACGGTCATGCCTGTGCCTCTGCTGTGGCCCCCACTACCAGTTAGTCCCTGTCACCTGTTTGCTCCTGCCGGCAGATACCCTCCAGCTTTCCTGTGTCCTGTGCGTGCACGAGCACCCCCTAGGGCGCACGCGTGGCACTATTTGGCTATTTAAAGGTACAATATCCCAATTCCCTGCTCTCTGACCTTTGACCCTTGGCTATATATGGAACTTCCTGCCCTTGGTCCTGGTCCTGGGACTGCGATACCTGCCTATGGCTACCTACGCTTGCAGGGGCCCAGAGGATCCACATACCTGGCATTCTATTTTCCTCTAGAATGTGATAATTAACTTAAATAACTAATCAAAACAAACAAATACAACCTATGTTGTGCAGTTTTGGCATGGACCCCTGTCTCACTCCCATATATCGTGTGTTCCCAAAGACCCATTTTAAAAGTGAGGTTTTGACAACTCATGGATTAATTCCATGGATTCCAGGGTATCCCCCAATAAGGCCAACCTCTTGAGTTCGCCAACACTGCTCACAATGTACAGATTGGAGGCATCGGTTTGCCAGATTGCAATCTAGCAGCAACAGTCATCCATGTCCACTATCTCCTGAGCATGTTTCCCCATAAACAGAACATTTTACAAACCAATACACCAAACCCATCAATGGAACCATTCGTCAGAAGTGCAGTGTAATGTATCCTTTCAAACACTACTCTTGTCCCATTTTTGTATTCTACCATTTGCAAAAGAACCTAGCAGGCTAGTGGCCCCCAAGTGTGAACCACACGCCCTTGTTCTGATTATATCTCTGTGATAGGTAGATCTCCCATCAAGATCTGTTGCTGGTAGGCAGAAACATTCCCTAATGGCACATTAAATTCTCCCTGGCAATAATGGTATCAAGCTTCTCCAGATTTCGAAAAATTACTCAGTGTAGGACTCTTTTTTTAAGTGAAGCATCCACCCAATCCATCTTCAGGATGAAAGGGAGTTTTTTCTAGGAACATTCTGAATGGTGTTGGGGACTCGTGCATCCATGTATTCACAAGAGTTTTATCATCTGCAGCTGTAATCATATGCAAGACCTTTCTACTCCCAGGTGCACAAGGCGTCTCCTGAGTATCTAGGTGGCCAAATATAACCTACAGCAGGGTTATTAGGAACAGAATTGGTGAGGTGTTCCCTTGTGAATGAAGTTACCCTGGCCCAAAATCACCACAGGACACCTCCACAGGTATCAGTATTTTCTTTGATTTCTAGCCATGGTGTCTCGTCTTTGATAGGTGTACTTTGCATAATATTAAGGGACACATGTTGTATGTTTGCTGTAGCCCAAACTTAACTTTATAGGTGATTTTTTTAAAGACGGACACTATGACAGACTGGACGCAGCCATTCTAGCTTTTTGGGTCATGGGGCTCAGTTGGTGTCTGTCATGTAATGGATCTGGCACTGTCCTTATTTTAGGTTTTCTGTACCCTTGATCCCAGAAATAACAACACAGATGTGAACTGGGTCTAGCTGACTTTTCCAGGTCTATACCAGAGTTACAGGACATATGTCAGTCAGTTATATCGCTCTCTAAATGTACTGCACAATGCAGCTGGCTATCAGCAGGGGGTGCTAACAACTAGGAGACGCCAGAAGAACTTTAGAAAGTGAACAGAATCTTCCTAAGCTGTGGAAGGAAATAGCTGACTATGCGCCCCATGCACTCTGTGCCTCCGGCTCTCATAGTACTGTAACATACAATTATTGATGAGGGCAAAGTTCCAGTCATTAGAGCAAAATCTGCCAACTTGTAGAAGCACTGTTGTGTTAATCTAATCTAAATTTAGTGTATACTTAGAACACAGCAGCAATACTCCATGAATAGCAATTTCTTCTGACGCTACATCCTTATCCAGGTTAATTTTTCTGTGATCTTAGCTGATTTGGACTTTCTCATATCATTGATGGGATATGAGCATTTAATACATTGACGCTTCCTTTACTACATATACAGATTTATTACTATGTTACTGAGATTATATTGCACTTCTGAAGGGCAAACAGCAGGTATGGTCCATATGTGCCCATTATCTTATGTGCAAGTGGCCAAATTAGGTGAGATGTGGTCCTTCAACTGGAGTAAGAGTCAGTGATATTAAATGTGGATCAGTATGTGATCAGATGTTCAAAACAAGTATAAGGAGTGATTCCTGTTAACCACAGGCAATATCATACAAAGGGCGTGCACAAAATGTGAAAATCACAAAAACGCCTCATACAAGGTGAAAACACCCATGCTAATCTGATGAGGGCTAATAGACCTATCACCTTGATTCCAAGTAATGGCATAACCTGAAGCTTTCTAATGCAGAATCTGTAGAAGGCCCCACTTCTTCCATGTGCCATTTGTAATGCTGATGTTTTCTCAAATAGCAGAGGGGTATTTGGGCTCTCTCAGTCACCAGTACCTGTGTATGGATCCAACCACTGCACCCATTATATGCAGTAAGTAAGGGATAAAGTAAAAAATATCGATGACCAATAACCAAAAGTCCTGTATAAGTCCCGTGTATTGTATTGAGTCAATGCATGGAAGTCCTGTCATACTACAGGTAGAGATGAAACTACAGAGCAAGAAGGTATAGATCCTCCAGCACAGGTGAAGACTGTTAAAATGATAAAACTTTAATAGTCACCATTTAAATGGGAACGGCTACCATCTTTCCTTGATGCATTTCGAGCTACTGAAAAGGACTTGTGAAAGGGGTGCCAATAGGCAGTACGGGCAGTACCCCTTTCGGGGGCCCTTACAAAAAGGGCCCACAAATATTTTAAAAAAATAAACCAGAAGGGTGGGGGCCCCCATTTGATTTGGCTGTATGGAGCTCTGAAACGGTTAATAGATGACTGATGGCAGCCCTGCATATGGGTCTGTCACACTGTTGGTAAGGAAGCTCACTCGCTGAGCCCGCTGCATATGCAGCTATATCAGTTGTTAATTACAGCTGACATGCACTAATATCAGCAGGGATTGGTGATAGCTGATTAACCCTTCAGATACTGCCATGTAATAGAAAAGCATATTTATATACCTTTCTGCATTATCTATTTAATACAAAATGGTATATAAGCATTCATGCCCCCTAGTGGTCATGTACCCTAAGGGGACTAAAAGTTAAAAAAAAAAAAAAAAACATATTTTAAAAGTAAAAAATATTAAAAGTTTAACTCACCCTCCTTTTGGCTATTAACATATAATATAATTTAGGCGATGGTGAACCCTAGAAAAAAAATGTAAACACCAAAATTGTGGGGGGTTTTGAACATTTTACCTAAAAAATGTAGTTCCCAATTTGGTAAAAAAATTTTTTCCCCCCAAAAAAAAATTTCCGTCCTAAAAAAAAAAAGAAAACAAACCCGAAAATGGCGATGCAGCGGATATTTAGAAAATAGAGAATATTTTTATTTCTTTTTCAAAACATAAAAAAAAAAAAAAAAAGGGTTGAAAATAATAGAAACAAAATTTAACCAAAAGGGAAAAAAAACCCAAAAAACCAACTCTTTTTTCCCTTTTCCCACTAAAATTTTTGGGGGCCCTTGGGGTTTGGACCCCCTTTCCTTTTGTCCTTTGGCAACCCCAAACGACAAAAAAAATAAAAAAGTTATGGATCTTGAAGAAGGGGTAAAAAATAATGAACTTTGTCAGGAGGTTTAAAGTTTGATTGTTTTGGCAGTCTTTATTGGTGCCGGACGATCTATACCTTCTGCTCTGGACACCCATTATATGCGCTTCCCTGATCCCATGGGTTCACATATAGGCCATTGTAAAGTCTTGCTTATACCGGTAGCTTCTGCATGCTTTTTTTGTAGCAAAAAACAGAATGGATCTTAAAGAGTGGAGCAGAAAAAAGACAAGCGGTATAGGGCAAAAAACTGCCCCACATTTTTGGGACTTACACTTTATCATCTCATTTTTATTTTGCCTTTGGGGTTCAATTATGAAACGGGCCTTTTTTTTTTAGGATGCTAAAAAGCTTACAATACAATGTTAATGGCTTATTAATCATTCACCAGCTCCCTTTGTATTTTCTTTGTGTAGTATAAACCATTAGGATGAAGGCTCTTGAGATTACTTACATATTCAAATACAGCGGTCCTTTAACATAAATTATTAATTGCTTCCAAGACCACCATTGTATGTTGAACCCATTGTACTGTATTTTACAGAGCAACATAGTACAAAAAGACACATGTCCATCAAATCCAACCTATAACAGTGTAGATCTAGTTGAAGGCAGAAAACCCCTATAAGGGGGATGCCAATTATCCCATACAAGAGAAAAAAATTCTAAATATGGCACCAGACTAATCCCTGGATCAACGTCCGATTTCCAGGATTTATTAATCATAACCTGTAAAATTATATTTTTCAAAAAAAAAATCTAAAACCTTTTGAACTTGGTCAATAAATCCACCATCATAACTTCTTGTGACAGTGAATTCCATAGTCTCACTGCTCTTACAGTAAAGAATCCTCGTCTGTGATAATGATGAAACCTTCTTTCCTCTAGACATAGAGAATGCCCCATTGTTATTGTTTCAGCCCTATGTGTAAAAAGATCATACAAGAGATCTATGTACTGTCCCTTCATATATTAAAACATGGTAATTAAATTGCCCCTAAGCTGTTATTTTTCCAAGCTAAATAACCCCAAGCTTGATAGTCTGTCTTGATACTGTAAACCCCCCTGTAACATTGTGGCTGTGGATTTCCTGGACCACCGCAAGCAGTGGTATAAGTCGCATTAGGGAGCGGAGTCTAAGGAACCTCCCGGTCTTCATCAGAGCTGGTTGATCTTGTGTGGCGGGAGATTCTCAGGTCGTTACCCCTACTTGCTTACGGTGGCTGGGGTGTGAGAGGTACAGAATTGTAGGCAATAGCGTGGTCAGGAACAGGCGAAGAGGTCAAGGCAGGCGGCATGCAACGTAGTCGGAGGAAAACAGGCGGAGAATGTGCCGGAATGGAAGGAACACTAGATACACACTTTCACTATGGGCATGAGAGAGTAGTAACATGCAGTGACTTCTTGATGGTGTCCAGAGAATCCACTTAAGTTCGGACCACCAAAAAAAAAAAGGAACGCACTGTACTTTATTCAAGATGTATCAGAAAAAAAAAAAAAAGCATCCGCCCTCACCTAGGGCCTAAAGGGCCATCTCCGGGCATGTAGTGCTACAGCCTGCCGACAGCGCATGCAGTTCAATAATGCACATATTTTACCAGTAAAATATTTCTGATAATTTTCTGGATCTTGTATCATCAATCACGTGTCGTGTGATATTGTATGATGAGTGTGGTTTCAAGATACAATGTCCCAGGAAATATCATTGTATGGTGAAAATATTGTATCTTGTAACTTCAGGGACGACTGTATATTATAAGCTGTTAAAGGGGTTTTGCCGTGATGTAATGTTGACGTGGGATCCTCCAAAATGGGTATTTAATCACTTTTCTAAATATATGTGATTACAAAAAGTGAAGCCTGTGAGAGCTACAGCTTTCTTTCCATTCCCTTAGTTACATAAAAGTTTGCATTAGACACGACCAGCTTCAGCTGACAGGAGCTAAGGAGCTGATCTGGTCGCGCTTGCGTTGTCTGCACTTCTTATCTGATGACAGGGAACATGAATGAGCTTCCAAGGGACTGTGGAAAAAGTGCAGTGTATGAGGCTTTAGGCTGTATAGACAATCCACTGGTTTTACTGTTATTATTTGAGTGAACATTGCAGACGCTCCCTTATTTCTCCCTCTGTGCTCCTCACTGCTCAGACATTTGTTTATATTTTCTCCTGAACCAGATAAGAGGAAAGCAACTCACTTCCTGGCAAAACCCCTGTAAAGCAAAGGCACATATCTGTATATCCATTTAGCTGTAATATTTAATATGCAGTATGCTCCATCGAATGTCATAATAACAGAGTATGATTTGAAAGTTTGACTTAGTTCTTTTGTTAATCAGAACCAGAAAGCACACCTGGTTGTTGGCAGATACAAAGCCTTTGGCTTCAGAGAGGTTCCAAGCTCTTACCTCAAACAGCAACCATTTATGTAATGTAGGGGTGGATGCGCTGGACCCCCGCAAGCGTTGATAGTTAAGCCACGCCAGAGAGAGGAGTCTAAGTAGTCCCCGGTGTTCACCAGAGCCCGCCGCAAAGCGGGATGGTCTTGCTGCGGCGTGAGGCTACCAGGTCGCTACCCCTGACGTGACTTGCTTGCGGAGGCGGCCGGAGTAATGCGTGGTACAGAATCGGGATCCGGAGACGTAGTCGGGGACAGGCAGGAGGTCAGGACGGGCGGCAGAGGTTCGTGGTCAGACACAGCAGAAGGTCAGGGCAGGCGGCAAACAAAGGGAAGGTCAGGAAACGTAAGCAGGCGGACTGGTACACGGGTAGACAAGACGGACTTCTGAATACAGACTAGCACTCCAAACACACCCAACGAACTGGCAGTGAGTGTAGGAGGGGTGCACAATAAATAGGTCAGCGGCCAGCGATGGCAATTACCCCGGGGCCTATCCCTTTAAATCCCGACCAGGCGTTCCCCGGCGCGCGCCCTAAGCAGCAGGAACGCGCGCGGCGGCCGTCAGAGCCAGACACAGGAGCGGGGACTGGTGAGTACGGGGTTTCCTGGGTAGGAGCAGAAGGACAACGGCTGCGGGCAGCAGCGGCACCTGCGCCGGACCCCGTAAGCGCAGGGGGACGGCCCCGGCGCCGAGCCCCATGACAATTTAAAAACATTTTCTGTAGATATGGCAAGAATAATTGTGGTGGGAAAAAAATTCTCCCACCCAATGGCACATCTACTTTGTGTTCATATTAAACTTTCTATTTCAGAAACCCAACAGACAATTCTGTAAATTTGCATTTGCGGAAGACAATGCTCATATAATTTAATCTACATTATACAAAATATCTGAGCCCTTAGCGGTTGGTCCCAGTCGGTCTAGCAGCAGAGATAAGATTCTCCTTACAGCTGTGGTAAGGTAACATCACTATGTTTCACCTCTTTAGATAACCAGAGAGGGTGACAAAAAGGGCCAGAAACCTGTTAGGCTGGAAAAAAATTATTATAATATACTATAAAAGCAGCTCAGGTGTCACAGCAGCGTTTATAGGTTAGAAGGTATTCTAGTAAAATAAAAACTAAGAAAAAACATACCTGTTTGTCAAACACCAAATCTGTCTCATGCAATAGTGCTGCATGGATGAAGTGAAGACTATAAAGTGATACTATCCAAATATACAGGAAATTGTAAAATGTCTTTATCACACCTGCCACTGACAAGTAAATTGGTTGATGATTAAACAGATGCAAAATGTAATACATTGCTGAACACAGTGCTGAAACCACTGCTATAGCAGCCACTAGGGTCACCGCCACAGGGGGCCCGGACCTAGCAACCTGCTCCCTGCCTCGCTGTTTGGACTAGGAGGTCTAAAGCTTTTGGCCTTAGACTTACCAGATGCTGTGAGTCCTGAGGTAGGCAGCGTGATGACATCACATCATTGCGCCGCCTATGCCAGGCTTCAGAGAAGCCAGTCTGCAGCTCGTCGTGGGAACAGGGAGAGAGGCGACTTTATTTTTGTTTTGCTAATGTGGCCCTACCTATCGGCCTAACTAGTTAGGGTCTACCTAGGACCGACCTACCTACCTGGGGTCTATCAACCTACCTAATTGGGGCCCATCTACCTACCCGAGGCATATCTACCAACCTAACTTTGGCCTACCTCCCACCTACCTAATTGGGGCCTACCTACCTGAGATTTACCTACCTACCTAACTTGGGCCTACCTACCACCTACCTAACTAGGGCTTACCTACCTGCGACCTATCAACCTACCTGGGCCTATCTATCTACCTAACTTTGGGCTACCTACTACCTACCTAACTGGGGCTTACCTACCTGTGACCTATCTACCTAGGACCTTGCCTACTTAACTGGGACCCTGCCTGCCTACCTACCTGAAGCACTTACCTACCTACCTGGTAATATGATTCTGCGGGGTTCAGGCCATAGCTGCAGCTTGTAGACTGTGCCTCTAAGCTATTGCTTTTACCCGCTCTCCCATCCATAGGTGGCTTGAACAGATGTGGGGGACAGTAAGGGAGGTGCTGAAAAAGTGAGGACTCTAAGATATTTGTGTGCAATTCTGCAGGGATGAGTGGTGGCTGAGAGAAATAGTCATGGAGGTTGGAATCAGATGCAGAAGAAAAGTGAAAGTGAATCATCAAAGAAAATGTCACTTGGGAGTCACTGGATGTAACTACACTATCTGCAGAGCCTGTGTACACTGGTATCTAACGCTATATAGTCACTGTATGGGGGTAATATACAGTTTGCAGAGCCTGTTTACAACTGGTATCGAACACTATATTTGCACTGTATGGTGATATTATAGTTCTACACAGGAATCTCCAACTATATGGTCACTATATGGTTGTAATATTGGTCTTTGCATACTGATCTTTATTGAGTAATAGTATAGGAGTATTATTCAATCACTATGTAGTGGTAATTTGTGATCATGTTCTGCCGGTATAATCAGATTCCTATGTAGTAGAGTTATTGGTAATGTTGGTCTTGGTATAGTGGGATTTGTTTGGTAGCAGTATGATGGTGATATATGTGGTGAGGTATTGCTCCTTATATTATCTAGTAACTGTATGACCATTATTAAGAGGTACTGGTAAATATTCATGGTCGGAGGAGGGGCTGGCAGGGGGGCCCCCATCCAGAAATTTGTATGGGGCCCAGGCTTCTTTAGTTATGCCACTGGCTGTACATTTTCTTTGATCAAAAGGTAGAGCAAATCTTAGGCTAGAATTATCTTTGGGAATGTTTTCCTCCCCTTTTCAGTGAGATCTAATTTTCTTTTTGATCAAAAAAGTAATACAGATAACCAAATCTCCCAAATGTCATGTGCAAGGGGCCTTAAAAGGACCTCCCCATAAAGCTGTTTCACAGAGCCTGCTCTTCTTAGGCATTTATGATATATCCTGTGGACACAGATAGAGACAATGGGAGACATTTATGAAAAGGGCGTAAAATGCGCCAAAAGTAAGCAGGCTGAGACGTATGATGCGGCAAACGAATGTGTTAGGCACATTGTTCGAAAGACTCCATATTTTTTAATGTGCCTAACATGAGGGGGCGTTCTGGTGGCGTTCTGGGGGTGTGTCACAGCACACGTAATATTGGACACATATGTGAATGTGGTTTGACAAAACTAGGTGCATTACTGCTTGAACAGGCAGACCTATTTTAAGGTGGTCTTTCTGAGCCTGAGGAGTCAAAGTGGAGCTAGATTTGCTGTTAGGGAAAAAAATGTCCAATATTTCTCAACTTACACCAGTCCAATAATAAAAAGTAATTTCTGATAATTATCAAACTATATAAAATTAAATTATGTAAATAAAAATGTTATCATATAAAATTAATGAAAATATATAATATCCCTAAAATATAAAAATATCTTCTATAAAATGTATTTAAAATGAATAGAATCTAAAACTAATTTTACATTAAACAACCCACTGATGTTGTTGTTCAGATTTTTTAATTTGTACTACATTAGGGTATGTTCACCCGTTATAATTGTGTTGCAATACGCACGGAATGCGCCCCGCAATTACAGTAATTCATAGCTATGAATTACGCCTGTATTCCCCGACATACAATACGTGCGTATTGTACGTCGGGAAAAAGTAATGACATGTCACTCCTTTCCGGCGTTAACGCGCCGTGGATAATAGAGGTGAATGGGGCCACCCCCACCCCCCACGCTTTAGATGTACGCGATGGACAGCATGTACTTCTAAAACACCCGACGTATTGCTGCGCATACAGTAGGTGCCGCAATACACTGTGTGAACATACAGCAAGAGCCAGCACACCGCAAGTCTTGCTGGGACCAAGCAAGGTCACTTCCATAGTTTCTAGTCACTGACATACTATTCTAATGACTTTTCTTTTATTTCCAGCCTATCTTTAGCCTATAAACATGCTTGGTGCATTGGTAATGCACCAAAGTTCCATAGTGCGCCAAACACACAGGTGAGGCATGTCGAACTTTAGACGTTATTTATGAACGCACAAAAATCCCTTTAATTGATTCAGGCGCATTTTACACTGAAAAATAGATGTGAAAATGCACTTCAATGCGCCTATCTGCGTACATGTCTCTCTTTGTGTGAAAATTGAGTCTGGAACTCATTTAAACTTTGCTTTGGGAGGTGATTGCATACTGGTCCAAGACTGCATCTAATCTTTTATCAGCACAAAATGTACAGAAGTTATGTGGGTCACAAATACAGACATGTGGCTAAAGATCAAATCAATGGCCCATATTTAATAATCAATTTATGCAAATATTTGGTGTAAATTAAGCCTTGGTGCACAAAGATGTGTGAGGTTGTAAGAAGTGGGACCATCCCCTATGAACAGGTGGGGTTAATGTGCAAATATGTATCATGTGTATAGGTTTATAATGGGTAAACATGACTAAGCACCTTAGTCAAGGTAAAGAGTGCTTTAACCCCTTACCAAAAGTAGAAAAGGAAGCAGTGTCACAAATATCAAAAATAGTGATTTTAATCACCCAAGTCAACACATACAGCTGTACGTATTGACTTGGGTGATTAAAATCACTATTTTTGATATTTGTGACACTGCTTCCTTTTCTACTTTTGGAAGATTTTTTTTGAGGATTTAAGGTCTAGAAGCCTGCACACTGTTATATTATTTTGTTATACATATGGTGCTGTTCCTCTGCAAGATATATTTCTTTAAACCCTTACCGCCACATGACATATGGGTATGTCCTGGTGCTGGTAAGGTTCTATTTAGTGGGCATGTGCAATCATGTAGAGAAGGTGTTTGGTGGGCACCAAGATCCAATTCCACCGATAGGCCCTAAGCACTCTAGTCCAACACTGCTAATACCCTTGAGGGTTACACTAACAGGCATGCTATACTGCACTACATTGCAGTATATATTGTAAGCCATCAAACAAATGCATAGTAAAGTTTCCTGTGAGTGATGCCCTAATCTTGCCCTGACTTGTCCTGCCTAAGCAGAGCACTCGCCCTGAGAAGGGTGAACTCGCACTCAAACCTCTTCCTAACATATTCCCTAGTAAACAGGTGACAAACAAAAAGAAGAAAAACGGAAGACAAACAGGGAACCGACAACAAATAGAGGATAGTCAGATAGGCCGAGGTCAAATCAGGAGTATGCGCAGTACCGAAGGACAAGACAAGAGAGTAACCAGAAAGACAAGCCAAAATCCAGAGAACCAGCGAAACCAAACAGCAGAGCAAAAACAAACAGCTAGGACACAAGAAGTAATCACCAGCAGGGACAGTGGAAAGTAAGAGATTTAAAACCCCCGCCCCAGCCAGGGATTGGCTCAAGTGCTTAATCCTGGCTGAGGCTGCAACAAAAAATATTAAAGGGCCAGTAACGCAGTCCTGACATTTCCAAACAAAAATCCATGTTTTGCTTTTTTAAAATTCAATAATACAACCCTACACATAATTGGTATCTTCAATGATGGTTGGTATCTGTAACGACCCAAATTTTAAGATTAATAAATGTTATTTTTGGTGCATCTGCCACCCAGAGTATTGAATAAAAATAAAACTACAACTTTTCCTACAAAAAGCAACTGTGGTAATCGCAAAATAAAAATGGGTCTTGGAAAGTGGCAACAGAAGAACAATTAGTTTTTTTTTTTTTTAAGCGCTTTTGCATAAGTATTCAGACATTAAAAAACTATATAAATTTGGTATTGCTGTTATTGCATCAACCCAGAGATGCTATTATTATGTTAATTACACCACACAGTGAACATCAAAAAGCAAAAAAAAAAATATTGGGGAATTGCTGTATGTGCCCAAAATTGATGCTACTAAAAACAGAATGCATGCCTCAAAAAACAAGCCCTTGTATGGCTATTTTAAAGGGAGGTTCCCACCATGCACCTTAGTGGCATATTGATAGGATATGCCATCAAAGTCTTGTAGGTGTGGGTCCCAACTCTAGGACCAACACTTATCTCGGGAACGAGACATCATCTCAGAATGGAGAGTCGGTCGCGCTTCACGGTGACTCTCCATTCTATTCTATGGGAGTTCCGAGTACAGGTGAGCAGCGTGTTTGGTTGTACTTGGAACTCCCACAGAACAGAATGGAGAGTTGTGTGCAAGAGAGACCGGCTCTTCATTCTGAATTGACAATTTGCAAACCGGTTCCCGAAGAAGTTGTGGGTCTTAGAGGTGGGAAAATCCCTTTTATGGAAAAATAAAAAGTTATGATTTTTAGAATTCAATAATGTAAAAATAAAAAAATGCTTGGTCTTTAAGGCATAAAATAGGATGTTAATAGGGATTTAAACAATAGCTTAGTTTCTGATGATGCCTTACCATCAGATGTTATCAGCTGTATAGTAGAACCTGGGTAGCAGTGGCATGTACAAGGCCAAATCCTGCTCATTTAGGTATATTTTATCTCGCCATGCTGCATCTTACTGACATTTATTTGGGTATGATTATTGCATAGTAATCCTGAAATATGTCCTAGTGTGGGTTGCATTAAAGTTAAAAACACATTTCTCCTTTTTTTTACCTTTTTATTGCTTTGTCAGGTATATAATGCAGAGAGAATTCTTTAGGCCTTAAAATCTGTTGCAAAATATATTTTAACATCATATGCCAGTTATTGCTGTACATAAAACCTTACCAAGGTTGAAGCTAAAATCCTAACAGACCAAGACTAGTTCTCTGGCATTATTTAATATGTAACGTTCCTTCAACTTCCTGTTTCCAATCGTATGTTCTTCCTAGAGGCAGCAGTAAAGAGGTATTCCCACCTTACATATTTATGACCTCCATATGATGAAGCGGCATCCCAGGAAGTCCACATTATGTGTATGTGATTTATTTTGATATTCAGAATATTGTCAGAGTTTTATGAACTCAGCATATTAGTTCATATACTGCAAATACCTCATAGCCCATACATATATTTATAACATCTTTGGTCCCATGTTTTTGGTTCTATAATTAACTTGTCTATACAATATTACTCACTCTGTATGATTACATAAAAACCCAGGGCTGTTAGTTTTCCTGTTTTATCATTTACATGTTTTGTCATTAAAATTTTTACTTTCGGCTAATAAAGACTTTTTGTGCTCTGGGACTAACACATATATACCAGTTTTCAACTGTATGCGCATCCTGAAGATGCGCATAAAATTGGAAACATGCCGCAGATCATGGGGCCCACCAAGGAATTACTGGCTCCCCGGTGGGATGGAGTTCCGCAACATGTCTCTAAGGCTATGTTCACAAGCTGTAATTGTGGGGCGTACAGTACGTCCCGCAATTACGGCGGGTGTTTGAGAGTCTCTCTGATCGGCGAGTACTTCCGCGAAGCGGGATGGCTGGTAGCCCGCTGGCCCCATAGACTGTCATTACTCGCAGTGCTTATTTGCCGCAAGTAATTGACAAGTCACTTATCTCCCCATGCGTACAATACGACTTATTGTACGATCGGGGAGAGGAGGCGTAATCCATAGTTCTCCATGAGAACATCTAGCCCATATTAGAGTGCAAATACGACGCGAAATGCGTGCCGAAATTACCCCATGTGAACATACCCTAACTGTATGCACGTCTTCAGGATGCACATACAGTTAAAGACTATGGCAGTCAATTACCGCGGACCACACGTACACCTCCTGTACCACCGTGTCTCCTAGGCCAAAAGCCTTAGGTGTAGGACTGGGGCTTTTGGCCTAGGAGACCCTGGAACCAGCTTCTGGATGTAGGCAGCATGCAGAGCCATCTTAACAGCATTATGGGCCGCCGGGTATAACACTGCAGTGGGTCCTGTCCAAATACATGACATCAAACTAGGCAATGCCTCTTGCCACCCCCAAGTACACTCATTTTATCACACCACTTGCTGTATGTCTGGACCCTGGCAGCCTACAGCCTACAACCTGCAGCCTTTGGCTCCCTTCCCCACCATGGTTTTTAATTGTTTGCATGCCCTAAGAACATACAAACAGTTAAATAAGCAAAGCCAACCAAGGGATCCAGGGTATGTTTTTTGTATTCCTGGGTCATTCATATACCACTTGGGGCCCCCATACTTGTAGGGCCCCTGGGCAACTGCCTAGTTTGCCCAATGGAAAAGATGGCCTTGGCAGCTTGATGACGTCATGTCCTCACGCCAGACACAAGGGCCTATATATTTTTCTACAAGTGGTCTACCCATCTAAAAGGGGCCTATATAACTATGTACAAGAATCTACACCTACCTACAGGGACCTATATATTTATCTACAGGGAGGTCTTCCCACCTACAAGGGCCTACATACCTCCCATACAGGGTGCCTATATGCCTACCTATAGGGGGCCTATATACCTACCAGGGGTCTATATACCTACCTTAAAGGGGGTTTACATATCTGCCTGCCTAATCTTGGGGGGTGCCTACCTACTATATTGGGAGTTTGATTACCTACTATATAAGGACACAAAAGAACACTAAAACTTGGTACACAAATGGGAACCTCATAGCTATTTTGGAGCACTTTTACTATTTTGGGCACGGAGGGGTCATTATTACCTTTGGGGGAAGTGTGTACAGAGATAGGAATTGGTAGGAAGATGCTAAAAAAGTGAGTAATCTAAGAAGTTTGTGTGCTAAATTCTGCAAAGACGAGTTGTGGGCGAGATAAGTTGTCATGGCGGTCTGAACCGCATGGAGAAGAAAAAGGAAATAGAATAACTCATCAGAGATGGGAATGACTCATAAGAGAAGATGCTTCCCGTGAGTCCCTGGATGTAACTTTATTGTTATCACTTATATGTGTGCAAAGTGCCTGTGTAAAACTGGCATCTACCACTATATGGCCACTGTATGGCGGTAATATTGGTTGTAGTATAATGGTTTATATTCAATAATGGTATGGTATATTATTTAATCACTATTTGATCATGATATGTGGTTATGATATGTGGTTTTATTATTCAACCACTATGTGGTGGGGAAATGTGGTCATGATGTGTCGGTATTTAATACTTAGAACTTTGTGTTAAAGCTTTTGTATATTTTTATTTGCATAAATTATAACAACCGGAGAGAAGGAAATATATCTTTAGACCTTTTATGTTTACCACCCGGTTTCCTGCTGCAATTAGGTGAGGGATACTTGGAAGCCCCAGCGTCCCATCTTGATTACAGGTTAGTGTGATGATGACTTCATAACAGTTTATGTAAGTTGAAGCGTGACTGGATGAGGGCACAGGGAGAGACAGGGAGACACAGTACAACAGCTTTGGGTTGGACCCCTAGAATCAACTCCGCTGGTGGGACCTAGGCACACCAGTCCGATACTGCGTGTGTCACCTTGAGTGGGTTACATATCTAAGACAGTTGTGAGTTGTATCTTCATATCCATGAGGTGCTTAACTACCGGGTTAGCAGTTGCCCCGGGGCCCGTGTGCTTAGGGTGGCCCGCGCCCCGGGGCAGCTGCTACCGCGTCCGGTACCCCGGTAGTTACGTCCCTGGGCCCGCCGGCAGTGAACATATTAGTTCACTGCGGCGGGTGCAGAGCTGCGGGGCCCGGTGCATACTGCCTCTGAACGCCCGGGCCCTCCGGCCCGGGCGTTCAGAGGCATCGCTACCCGGAGGTAGCAGAACGGAGCGCCGCTCGCTCCGCTCGCTCCGCTCTGCTACTTCCCCTGCCGGCACTCACTGATCACGTGGGCGTGCGCGGGGACGTCCCATCACCGTGCTGCCCGTGCTGAGCACATAGGCTGCAGAAAGGCTGCAGCGCGGCGCATCGGAGGAGCGTGAACCGAGGTGAGTAAGGGATTTCTTATTACCCCCTAATCCTGCCTATATACCCCCTAAGCCTGCTGTATACCCCCTAAGCCTGCTTTATACCCACTAAGCCTGCCTATACACCCACTAAGCCTGCCGTATACCCCCTAAGCCTGCCTGTATACGCCCTAAGCCTGCCTGTATACCACCTAAGCCTGCCTGTATACGCGCTAAGCCTGCCTGTATACGCCCTAAGCCTGCCTGTATACGCGCTAAGCCTGCCTGTATACGCCCAAGCCTGCCTGTATACGCCCCAGCTTGCCTTTATACCCCCCTGCCTGCCCTTATACCCCCCCAGCCTGCCTATATAGCCCCCTAAAGGCTGCCTGCATGAATAGCCCTATAGCTACCGTGAAGCCTGTCTGCCTATATAGCCCCTATAGCCCCCTAAAGCTTGCCTACCTATATAGCCCCCGAAGCCTGTCTGTCTACTTATATGGGGCCCCTTTAGCTACCTAAACCTTACCTATATGGCCCTTATAGCCCACCTAACCCCTGTCTATCTGTATGGCTCCCTATAGCTACCTAAACCCTGCCTGCCTATATGGGCACTCTATTGGCTACCTAAACCTTGCCTATTTGGGGCCCCATATATCCTATCTAAACCCTGCCTGCCTAAATGGACCCCATATAGCCAGGGAGGCAGGTACTTGAAAAGTCAGGATTCTAAGATATTTGTGTCTAAATCTGCAGGGACAAGTGGTCGGGAGACATCATGATGAAGGTCTGGACCGGATGGAGAACGAAGGGGAAAGTCAACGACTGGTCAGAGAAACGTCACCTTTGAGTCACAAGATGTAACTACACTGTAATCACTTATATGTCTACAGAGCCTGTGTACACTGCTGTCTACCACTATATGGTCACTGTATGGAGGTAAAATACAGTGTGCTGAGCCTTTGTACACTGATATTTACCACTATATGGTCACTGTATGGTGGTTATATACAGTCTACAGAGCCTGTGTACACTGGTGTCTACCACTATATGGTCACTGTATGGTGGCTATATACAGTCGGCAGAGCCTGTGTACACTAGTATATACCACTATATGGTCACTATATGGCGGTACTATTGGTCTTTGTGTACTGATCAGTAAAAGTATAGGGGTATTATTCAGTCACTTTGTGGTCATGTTCTGGCGGTACAATCAGGTCCCTATGTAATAGCGTTATTGGTAATGTTGGTTTTGGTATAGTGGATTTGTTTGGTAGCAGTATGATGGTGATATGTATGGTGAGATATTTACCCCTTGTATTATCTACATTATCTAACAGCATGTCCTGGTAAATGTTCGTGGTCAGGGAGGTGGGCGAGGAGGGGGTTAGGGGGCCCCATCCAAAAGTTTGCTTTGGGGCCCTGGCTTCTCTAGTAACTCCCCTGATATACATGTAAAGGTAGCACAGGCAGCTGTTAAATGTATGCAACCCCTGTAGTGGTGGGGATGTGCGTAGTACATGTAAAAGGTATGTTGTGCATTACCTGTTTGTGATACATTAAATAGATTAATAAACTATTAGTTGTACTGCACAATAAAAGTTCAGTACTCTGTGTACTGTATTAAAATACTGAAGAGGGAATCTGCTGTGGCATGTATAATGACCCAGCAGCTGCGGGTAGTGGTACCAGGGAGTCTGGTAATCAGTGATACCTCTGCACTGAAAACAGTGCAGGATGAACACTTTAGATAGTGATGTATAGCATGTCCTGACACTGTGCTTTGTTGGCATTCTGTCTTACTTAGCCTAGGTTCTTGTGAACACTTGATCATGGAGGTTGACTTGTTGTTGTTAAAAATGACCCACTGCACCACCAATACCTTAGACCATTTAACTTTAAGTGTGGCACCCGCTCACCTCTCTCTTCGTGAACGGCGCCCAAGGTGGTTGTCCATATCACCTGCAGGGGCCTAGCTACAGGGGTTGCAGAAGTAGCAGTCGCAAACGGCCCTGAGGCCTCAAGGGGCCCAAACGCCCTTCTGTGATATAAGATGACACTAGTACTGTAAATAGCACTTGGTAACTATTGGGCCCTCATTTCACTTTTTGCGCTATGGCCCAGGAGCTTCAAGTTATGCCTCTGATCACCCGCCAATAAGAACGGCACTGCATACCCATCTCCAGAACTGGGGGTTTCATCCCCCCCCTTCACCTCGTGAGGCGGCCGCTGTAAGTGTAGAGGTGGCTGAGCATTTTTGTCTCTCTCTAATAATTTCAATGGGAGTTTTAAAAACACCCGAGCAAGTGTGGTTGGACTTCATCTATTAGACACATAAGTGTCCAAGATGAAAATTCCTTTTTAAAGGATACCCCGAATTAAAAAAATAAATAAAAATGTTTGACCAAGCTGGATGGTAATTTTTTTTTTGACAAGTCATAGTGACATGTCAGAAGTTTTGCTCAGTGGGGGTCTGGGTGCTTAGACCCTTACTGATTGTCAAATTGAAGGGGCACAGCAATCAGCTGAGCACTTCTGCCCCTTCTTTTATTGATTGTGGGAGCCTCCACACTTGGAAACCCCACCAAACAAAACACCTGGCATGTCACTGTTACCTGTCAAAAGATTATTTAAAATTATAGGTATACTATTGTTAAATGCCAAATAATTAAAGGATATAACTAGAGATCAAGATTGTAATGGAGTCCACTCTCAGATCATGAACAAGTAAAATAAGAAAATGAAAATATTATAATTATTACGATAGTCTCTCTTATTCCCTTTTATTGGTTCATTATTCACTGCTTATTCTCTGCTGATCCTATAAAGTTTCCGTCTCATCCTTCTTCTAAAAAAATGGCAGAGGAAGACCAGACAATGCTATGGATCCATGGGGGACAGCGTTGGTTACTCCTTTCCACTTTACTACTGGTTGTTGGGACCCCAGAGGAATTCTAGCAAGTGAAAGGGTGAAGATTATCACATGCAAGGTCACCATCAGGGAAGTACTGGCAGTTCTCCAGTAAGGGGCCCTGATCAAATTTTAAAACAAAGCAGTCCACTGATAAGGTGCAAGATAGGAACTGGTAATGGATGGGGGCCCAGATACCTTGGCTGTATGGGACCCTAAAGATTACTGATTGTAATCCTGATCACGAATACATGGTAGTCATCAATAATTACTACAAGTGTAGAGTGGAGGCAGGAAGAGGTGCTCGCCTCAATAATGAGTCCAGTGTTTTCTCTGATAACTGCCACTAGGGGTTAATAGTGTAGTATAGTATGGTGACAGATACCCTCTCAGACCCGTTTACACTGGGCACTTATGGTTGGCATTCATTTGTCCTGGAGTTATAATGACCCTGTGTGCATAAAGGAAAGATCAATGTTACAAATGGTTGAGGTTCATTGGCTGTACCACCAATTTATCGATATCCATAAAGCTAAATTCAGTTCTTGTAAGATCCGTTACAAGGCAATATTCACAATACTTGCCCGGGTAGCTTCCCCCATCTGGCAGCAAGGATCGAAGTGATGGAAATCTCACATTCTTGGCAATGATTTTTGTATTTTTTTGTGGATTAAAAAAATTGTTTTAAATGGTCCTTTATAAAGGGGGAAATGATTGGAATTGTTTATGTGGTGTGCTGCAGCTCGTGTGGGTATCTGCTCCTCTACAAGCCTCATTTGCACAGGCGAGGGCTGACTGGACTGTGTACCTTATCATGTGGATGACAGTTTAAACAAGGCTTATCACTGCGCAGTCAATCAAGGTTTATGAGGAATGATAACAATGTCACCTCGCTTCTTCACAGATTCATTTCAATACTATTTCACAGAAATAAGCAGCTAAACAAAAATGTGTAGGATCTCTGTCTTATTTATAAAGAAAATAAGCTCTAGCTATGATATAACAGAACACACCAGCTAATGGCTCCAAGTTTCCACGTATGTTTCATCTACCTGGCCTTATCATTATGGTTTATTTAATAATTCTGTAAATGTCTCTTGACTTTGCTTCATATGATAGTAAAACAGATTATGGTTTCTCTGATAATGATAGCATAGAAAGCAGTGTTAGCGTAGAAGCTTATCTTGTTTTTCTTAATACCTACTGAATAAATAACTAACTAGATTGGTATTATTTTTACTACTAAAAGCAATTATATTCATGTATAGTATTTAAGTATTAGGGTATGTTCACACGCCGTATTGGGGTGCATACGATACGTGCCGTAATACGCTGGTAGTTTTGGAAGTACACGCTGATCAGCACGTACTTCCAAAGCAGGAGGGGTGGTCCATTCACATGCATTGTCAGCGGCGCATATTGTACGCTGGGGGAGACGAGACATAATTCATGGTTCTCTACGAGAGCTATGAATTACCATAAACACATTTTGCGTGTATTAGAGCGCAAATACGCGCCGAAATGCGCACCGCAATTACGCTGTGTGAACATACCTTTAGTATTTTTTACACAATTCATAAAACACCTGGAGTGGCCATCTCAGTCTCCTGACCTCAATATCATTGAGCCACTCTGGGGAGATCTCAAGCGCACAGTTCAGGCAAGACAGCCCAGGAATTTACAGGAACTGGAGGCTTTTTACCAAGAAGCATGGGCAGCTTTACCATCTGAGAAAATAGAGCCTCATCCACAACTACCACAAAAGACTTCAAGCTGTCAATGATGTTAGAGGGGACAATACACGGTATTAAGAACGGGGGTATGTGAACTTTTGATCAGGGTCATTTGGATGTTTTTGTTTGTCATTATGATTTAAAAAGAGAAAGCACAGTAGTTTGACAATAAATGGCTTCACCCAACCACTAACCATGATTGGAAAAAAAGTTTTTATGTGATCATTCATATTCTCTAAAAAAGGGCCAAGAAAGCAAAAATTCTGCTGAGGTATGTAAACTTTTGAGCACAACTGTATAGCGACCTGAGGAGCTGATGCAGCCCACACAAGAGGGGATATCTAAGAATAGGTAGGACACTGTTAATGGACATATATTGCAAAAGGACTTGTTTTTGCAATATCTTGTTTTTGCAACATAAAAATCAATCCTTGTAGTGAGACAACCCCTTTAAGTCTACACAAGTCGTTTCTTTTTCTACTTGTTTTCTGCCGCCTGCATATTCAGGAACTCGTTGTGAAATACGCCGGCATTTTGAGTTTTGTCGTCGGATTCCCATACAATCAATTGTATGGACTGACGACAAAAAAGGAGAACCGACTGCCGTTTTTGCAAATACAGTGACAAAAAACGCAATCGTGCATCGGCAATAAATAGTTGACTTGGTTTTCATCCAATGCTGTGTGGTTCTAGCCTAATACAGCCGTTTTGAGGCCAGAGTTGCCAATGGTAGGGCAAAGTGCTAAATCTACTACTTTTTTATTTTCACCCCTTAATGACCAGGAGCTTGTTTGGGCCTTAATGACCTAGTTATTTATTTTTTTAGCACCAGTTTGGAATACATATAATTTATTGATTTGTTGGGAGGGACTGTATAAAAAACAGCAATATCACTATTGTTCTCTTTTTTAAAGCTCTAAAACTAACCCAATATTTTTGTTCTAGAGGTCAGTACAAATATGTCAATACTAAATAGAAATATATAAATTGTGGTTTTTTTTGTTTTTTTTTACAATTTAGTACTTTTGTTCTATAAAAATGCTTTATAGAAAAAAAATTGTCAGCAAATTCTGTGAATCTTTTCACATATGAGGATATGAGGGCTTGAGTTGCAGTTTTTATTGGTACCACTTTGGGATATGTTTAAGTTATCATATACTTTTAAATTCTCTTTGGGGTGATTGGGGAAAAAGAAAGAAAAAGTTATGTTTGTGCTATTGATCCTTATGATTTTGACAGTATAATTTTTTTTCTGAAACTATTTAACATATGTTTACTTTTTTCCCAGCCAGTATTCTGCTATGCACATATTGGGGCAAACACCCTGAAACAGCTATCTGCATATGCATTAATTGGCATGGTATTAATCCCTTTCACATTGCAAGGCTCAATGAGTCAGATTTAACTGGCAATGAGGAATGCTACATTCAATAGGTGGCTTTGCAGTCGGAGCACTTTCCCAATGAGCCTTTTAGAATATATATAACTTTCATTGGAGCAATCAAGGCATATGAGTCCACATACCTACATGGTGCCTAACCCTAATGAGAAACATTGCCCATTTTGACACACAGTAATAGTTTTCCCCCTTTGTGCCCCTATAGTCTTTTTTTTGTAACCCCATATCAAAGGTAGTTAGGTAAACTCCCTTCTAGAATAAGTCTAAAGCATCTAAGTAGGTATGTAGGTAGCCCACCCATTTAGATGGTATTCAATATTTAGATATAAGCCAGATATAGTGTGTGTGTAATAGGAAGATGGATTCCCCATTTAGTAGGTATATTGAAGGTAAGTAGAGCTCCCGTATAGTAGGTATTTAGTAGGGTAGTAGAATTCCCTTTTATTACGTATAGTTTAGGTATGTAGACACCATATAGTAGGTATATGGTAGGAAAGTAGGTAGACTTGTAATGAGATGAAGTCCAGCTCAGTTGATGCAAGTAAAATCCACGTTTATTTGAGAAAGAAGTAAAAATCAGACATCCAAAGACATGCTTCTAACGCGTTTCAGGCCCCAAACATAATGGCCCTTAGTCGTAGCATAGTAAAACAGACGTGCAGACACACCTATAAAGCGTCACTGATTAGTAAATCAAAACACATGTATAACAGATGGTGCATCTGCATCAATACAAAATACACCTTCAGACAGGGCATATACGTATCATAAACATTAATAAATCCATTAGTAATGTCCTCTCTGCTGCTTAAACCAATCTGGTTTTTAACGTGAATATCCAAAAGGACTCACGGTTAAGTAAAAATCTCCTACGGTCTCCTCCTCTGGACGGAACATTAACCCTCTCTATATCTTGTACTGAAAGAGTATTAGTACTGCCTGCGTGATGTAGTAGGAAAGAAGGACACTCGTAACACGAGTGAAATTAGGAGTTCCCGTGGCGCTTTCAGGGGCAAAAACAATTCAAAGAAAAGCCAACTTAAGCATCAAGCTGGTTTATTAAAGTAAATCTAAAACAGGAAAGCTACATGTTTCGCAGGGACTCTACCCTGCTTCCTCAGGCACATAAAACAGGAAGATAACAGGTCTTTTAAACAGTTCAAAATTGAGACAGAGGCTTAATTGAACAATTAACCCTTACACAACTGTTATAACATGACAAATTTAGACAAATACAAAAAACAGTTACCAGGTATAAAAACATAAATATGTTTAAAAACATTACAATACAATTACAAATACTGTAATATCCAAGAATATGCAAATTATACAAACAATAAAAAATACATACTTTTTCATAAATATACAATTTAAAATATAAAACATGTACAAAGATAAATTTTGCTGATCCCAGAAATTGAACCCTCATTGTCTACTTCAAAGTCCCCTATGTTAACCACTACTCTAACAATCTATTCGATGGTATCCTGTACTTCATTTAACCCATAAGGTGTAATGGTGTGATCCAGTAAATTTCTCTACTAGCCAACTTCCTATGGCGATCTGGATCCTCGCCATCCACCCTCTCAATTGGCTGAACATAGAAAACCAGTTTAACTCCCGGATGCTTCTCCACAAAATGTCTGGAGAGGCTATGCAACAGTTTTTTATGTCTAACATTGTAACGGTGGTTAATTAATCTTCTTGATAGTTTTAAAGTGGTCTTGCCTACATATTGAATACCGCATGTACAAGTTAATACATAAATTATAAACGATGATATACATGTCAAAAAAGATTTAATATTAAAAATTTCACCAGTACTAAAAGAATTTTTTTTTTCAGAACTGGTGAGCATCCCACAGCATTTACACAAGGCATGACCACAAGAAAAAGAACCTACTTTTTTAACCACTGCCGTATCTACTTTTTCTTTACTCCTAATATTATGACATTTTAATTTTGAAGGAGCAATCTTATTTTTGATGGTGGGTGCCTTTCTAAAAATTAATTGGGGCCTCTCAGGTAAAACTGAACACAAAACTGGGTCTAACTTCAAAATATCCCAGTGTTTGTACAAAAGATTTCGAACCTCATGATGTTGAGAACAAAAGGTGGTAATAAATTTAAAATGGTTTTCCTCCACGTCTTTAGCCAATCCCTGACCTACTTTATTTAAATATTGATTCTGGGTAAGAGAATTTGCTTTATTTTTTGCCTCATTTATTAAAGAGATGGGGTATCCTTTTTGCTTAAATTTTTCTGTTAGCAAATCTGATTGAACATTAAAGTCACCATCCAGGGTACAATTTTTTCTGATCCTTCGATATTGGCCGAATGGGATATTCCTAACCCAACTACGATAGTGGTTGGATTTAAAAGCAAGATAGTTATTAGAATCGGTAGTTTTAAAATTTGTTCTAGAAACTACCTTATTGTTTTCAATAAATAAATTCAAATCTAAAAAAACTATCTCAGTTTTACTAAAATTCGCAGTAAAAGTAATACCCCATGTATTATCATTTAAAAAGCCAATAAAATCTATAATTTCTTCCTCTGTTCCATCCCAAATAAATAGCAAATCATCTATAAACCGCTTATAATAACAAATTCTCTTTAAAAATGGATTAACTGTAGAATCAATAAAAACAGCTTCAAATGCTCCCATAAACAGGTTGGCAAAGGATGGGGCAACCCTCGTCCCCATCGCAGTGCCAACCTGTTGATGGTAATGGGAGCTGCTGTATTGAAAGAAATTATTTTTTAAAATAATCTCTAACCCGTCAATCAAAATTTTTTTAAAAAGTGGAGGTAATTTAAAATCAGTATCTAAAAAAGATAAAACTGCCTTAAGTCCTAATGAATGACCAATATTAGAATATAAAGAGGCAACATCACAGGTTCAAAATATAAAATTAGGACCCCAATCAAAATTTATCAGGTCTTTAAGTATCCCATCAGAATCTTTTATATGACTTTTTAATCCTATAACATGAGGCTGAATATATAAATCTATGAAATGGGATAAGTTTGACAGCAAGGATCCCACTCCAGAGATTATTGGTCTCCCCGGAGGGTTTTCCTTGTCTTTGTGTACTTTGGGCAAGTGGTAGAAATGAGGCACTGTAGGATTTTTTATCAATAGGAACAATTTTTCATTCTTGTCTATGACTCCTTGCTCAAAGGCATCATTGACAAATTCAAAAAAACTTTTTTGTAAACTTTCATACACTGAAAAATTTACTTCCTTATAATAAAAATTGTTATTTAATATCTTAAGTGATTCTTTATGATATTTATTGTAACTTTGTACCACTACCGCACCTCCCTTATCTGCATTCCTCACTACTATTTCTTTATTTTCAGTTAAGTAGATAACGCTCTACGCTCAGCATAAGTTAAATTAGATTTCTTAGGGTAGGTTCTTTTTAATTTTCTCAGGTCTCGTATTAATAAATCATGGAATACTTTGATATAATTTCCCTGAAAATATGTGGGATAAAAACTTGATTTTGCTTTTACCTTGGTTTCTCTATTTCTCATTTTGTCATCTTCTTCATAAATATTTTGATCAATATTTTCTCCTCCATTCTCAGTTTTTTTACTTTTATTTTTTATAAAAAATCGCCGTGATGTCAGCTTCCGTACAAATTTTTCAATATCTTTAAATAAAATAAAATCATCTGCCCTGTTATCTGTGCTAAAATTCAGACCTTTCTGTAAAACCTTAACTTCATTTTCACTCAATTTATACTCTGACGTTAGCTTTCCTGTTTTATATTTACTTTAATAAACCAGCTTGATGCTTAAGTTGGCTTTTCTTTGAATTGTTTTTGCCCCTGAAAGCGCCATGGGAACTCCTAATTTCACTCGTGTTACGAGTGTCCTTTTTTCCTACTACTGCTGCCGGAGTCTGCTGGGCTGCGAGATTGGAGGTTTCCTTAGCTGCTCAGAGAGGGTGAGGTGCAGCGGATCAGCTGTAGGCTTTTAAATTTGAGCTTTAATGTGAGCTGTACCATACCTGTACAGCTCTAAAAGGTGAGTGTGATTCTAATTAGTTTAAAGTCGCACCCTGTGTTGTAAATCTGTAACGCACATTGCGCTGTGTGTCTGCTCTTCTGTCCCTGAGGAACTTCGTTGGTGGAGCCCGGGGTATTTGAAAATGCCTGCGTGATGTAGAGCGCAATGCCTGGATACGGCAGACATACCCAATGCGCACACAGCCCGAGCATCAGAAAGATGTCTCCTGATGCGATCTTTCAACTTGCAAGTCGTGCATCCTACATATTGGATGCAACATTGGAAACAGGTAACAAGATAAATTACATATTGAGTGTTACAATTTATATATTGTTTTATAGAATGATCCCTGCCTGTTTGTAAAGATTTAAATGTAGAGGATTGACTGAGTACACCACAACAAATGCACCTACCATGCCCACACCTAAAACACCCAGGATAACTCAACCATGTAGAAACATGTGAATGGCTGCGAAAAAGACTAAGTGAGAGACGCTGTCTCAATGTCGGTGCCCTTCTAAAACACACTTAAACCCCGCTGAAAAACAGCCGGATAAAAGTGGATCCAAGGTGAGTATTGGAAGAATTTTTTTTTAAGTAGGTAGTTATGTCATTAGGTGGCCTTTCCCTCCCCTTAATAGTGTCTCTTTTGCAACGAAAAAAACCTTGTTCCCATTGCCCTCTTCCTGTTCTCCATGGTCTCGTTCAGGAGGTGTAATGACTAACATCATTGCATTGGGTCAGGACACCGAATTCTCACAGCTACTTACAAATCTCATCCCTCACCTTCTTTGATTTGCACAGTCATGTTGCACCTTCTGCTACCATGATTGTTATGACCCTTACTGTCCTAGATAACCAGGTATACTAACATTAACCCACTCTCTTTCCTCAACCACCACCAATTTTCTTTCCTAGAAAGGATGCAGTCATTAACCCTTCAACTGCTCTACACTAACAGGGATGTAGAAATTAACTCCATCTATGCCCTAGATCACTGTGGATACTGATAACTAGTAACCCCCTTTATTGGTCTACAATTGCCAGCGATCCCGACTGTAACCCAGAACTTTTGATACCCAGGGCTGTCTGTTTTACAGGCCACAATCCAACTTTTCGCGCCACAACTCTTTTTAGAGGTGCCTCCTCGCACTCATACGTCATAACTTTTCTTTCCATGGAGCTGTGACAGGGTTTTTATATTTGTAAGATATGTTTAAGGCTAAAAAGCTGCCCTGGCACTAACTAACACTAGCCCACAAATAATATCTGCCTCTAAGTGTTCCCTTAGTCACGCACCTTGTCACTTTCTAGAATAGACAACACTATAAACACAAGCAAGAAAGTAAAAGTAAAACCTCTAATCACAGGGTCAGGTTTGCACTCACTCAAGTGTACGCTGTCATTATATAAGTATATAAGCGCCTATATATCCTATAATACCGCCATATAGAGAAAATAGACACCAGCTCAGGTCACCATAACATGATATTGAATACAGCACTGATCCAAGACAGAAGCAGAATAGCCACTGACATCCAGGGATTCACAGGAGACGTCTTCTCTGATGAGTTGTTCTCTTCTCTGATGCATTATTTTTCCTTTTTCTTCTCCATCTGCAGGACTAGTCTTTGCAGAATTAACCACACAAACATCTTAGACTTCTTACTATTCCACCACCTCCCTACCTATTCCTAACTCTGGTATGAATGTCCCCCATTAAGCAGGTAGGTAGTAATATTGCCTCCCATTAAGTAGGTAGGTAAATAGGCTTCCCATTTGAGAAATAAACCCCCCGTAGATAAGTATATAGGCCCATTTTTGGTAGGTATAGTGGTCTCCTGTAGGAAGATATAAAGATATAAAGCCCCCTGTAGGTAGTTAGGCATATATATGCCCGCTGTAGGTAGATAGCTAGGTATACAGCCTTTTGTAGATAGGTAGGTATAAATGCCCCCTGTAGGTAGGTATACAGCCCCCTGTAAGTATATAGCCCTCTGTAGATAGCTAGGTATACAGCCCCCAGTAGATAAGTAGATATATATGCCCAGTATAGATACATATACAGTCCTTTGTAGATTGGTAGGTTTATATGACACCTGTAGGTATATAGCCCTCTGTAGATAGGTAGGTCTACAGTCCCCTGTATGTAGATAGCCCTTTGTAGATAGGTAGGTATACAGCCCCCTTAAGGTATATATATAGCCCCCTGTAGATAGATCCTTGTAGGTACATTAGGTAGATAGCCCCCTGTATGTAGGTAGGTATGCAACCCCATGTAGATAGCTATTTAACAGCCCCCTGTAGCTTTATTGCCCCATGTAGGTACATAACCTCCTGTAGATAGGTAAGTATACAACCCCCTGTACGTTTATATACAGCCCACTGTAGGTATATATCCCATGTAGATAGGTAGGTATACAGACCCCTGTAGGTAGGTATACAGCCCCCTGCAGGTATATATACAGGTAGTAAGATAAGTGTACAGTCCTCTGTCAGTATACAGACTCCTGTAGAGTTAGGTATATATGCCCTCTGTAGGTGGATAGGTAGGTATACAGCCTCATATAGGGATGAAGCACTGTAAATAGGTATGTATATATGCCCCTCGTATGTAGGTATACATCCCCCTGTAGGTATATAGCCTCCTGTAGATAGGTAGGTATATGTGCCCCCTGTAGATAGGTATACAGCCCCCTGTAGATAGTTAGTTATATATGCCTCCTGTAGGTAAATGTACAGCCACCTATAACCTTTTGTAGATAGGTGGGCATACATCCCCCTGTAGGTATATACAGCTCCCTGTATGTATAATGTCCCCTGTAGATAGGTAGGTATACTGCCCCATATAAATCTATATCCCCCATGTAGATATGTAAATATAAAGCCCCCTGTAGGTAGTTAGCTCCCTATCGGTAGTTATATAGGCCCCTGTAATAGGAAAATGTATTATATACAGTATATCCCAGTGGCTATGGATTGTTTTTGTAAACCCCCTCATAACAGATTGATTATGTATATTGTCTCTCTACAAAATTATTCAAGCAAAATTAACTCTGGTCACAAACCACTAAACATTGTTTATTAGGGATAACAGGTTATCTCCAAGTAGGACATATGACATAGAGCATGGAACGTTATGAATTTCAATGGAGAACCAGATCCTCACATGCCCATCTACCCTGTACATCCCCCAACATACGTTATAATGGGTCAATCAAGAGACACATAAAATTAGATATTCTTGTACCTTCCTCCTCATTACCTAATCAGCCAGTCAGGGACAATAAATTTCCCTAATGAACTGATGGACAGCTCTGAAACCTGAACCGATTGTTCAGTTACATAATGTGTTTTCCAGGGGAAACTACAATCACAGCGTTGGGATTCAGCCATTAGCTGAGCTGCGTCCCAATTCATTCCTTGCCCCAAAACAGAAGATAATCTATATTTGTGTTAGGTGTGTTTTGCAATTTATCCCTTTTATTTTATGACTGTATTGTTTGTATGTATGTCACTTTATTGTATCTTTCTTTCTATATTTTATGTAAGCACTTTTATAAGTTTGGTCCTTGTATGCTCTAAGAATCCTTAGCCTCGATTATATTGTTTAACCCTGTGAAAGCTGGAGAGCAGTGTTTAATTAGAGCGTTTTAACCCTGCAAGTGCCAGTGAGCGGTGTCCGTGAGTGATGGAGTCCTTCCCCTCCGACTGATTAATGATTTCCTGTGGGAAGGTGGTGACAGCATATATTTTTTGGGGTGCCTGAACTGTGTTGAGGTGTTATTTTTGCTCAATTTGTGACCTGGGGTGTAATCACTATACATTTTTTATATATTCCCTTATAGACATATGAAACATGGAGATGTGAATGACATCTTTTACTTTTATATTGACGTTATTTTTCCATTTTTCAATAACCTTCACATAGCAGTGAGTCTAAAGGGTTGGCATGTGTGAAAAATGAGTCTATTGGCTTGACTGCATTGAGGACTGCGTTGACAAGATTCAGCACAGTATGTCCTATAGCAGGACAGAATGATCTGCTAAATCTCATATTCTAGGAGGACTAAGAAAATACAATACCCAGTATTCCCATGATATATATTTATCACTTATCCACAAGGATAGTTGCTAAATGTCTGATCATTGACGGTCCCTTCTACCACCAAGGAACTTCAATCGATCACTAAGACTGGGACTCTTTTGAGTTTCCTGATCTTACTTACTGCTCTTGGCTATATTCATTATTCCTATAGCCTTTAAAAAAAGCACAATGAACATGTTTAATTGCTGCTCCATTCAAACCCTTTCTGGCTGCATGAGTGGAGTAAGGAAGAAAAGGGGACTCGGGGGACCTGTTTTAATAACCATGGAGGTCCCAGTGGTCAGATCCCCTGTGGTCAGACATTTTTCACCTATCCTGGTGATAACTGTCTTCCATGGAAAAACCCCTTTGATGAACTTTTGTCAGTCACCATTTTGTTAAGAATAGACTAGTGTAAATTACTGGAAGAAACCCACAGCCACATAAAACATAATTGTGATGAATGGAATATAGTTTGATTCAAGTTGATCACTGGGTCATGTGAGGTCAGCACTCCTGTGCATAGGAAATAAGCCATCTCTTGGGGGTCCTGCTTAAGAGGACTTTTACTGCTTATTTCACATGTCTAGCAGACTCCTTGGGACAAAATGTATCCACATTCAGAGTTAAAGAGATGATAAAAGGCTTGAGCCAGAAAATCAGGAGCCGTGATTTCATAGAGAATTATGAAATTGCTACACATCATACCGGTTCCATATTTGAGAACTCGGGGAAGAGACGCATGCCCACCTGAATCTCCCTTATTTACTGGACTCTGGAATGGGAAGATACAGAGAACTGCTAGTAAGAATCTTGCAGCAAAGCCGTATTGGTATCCAAAATTAGCTGGGGCTCAGCCGAGTCCGATGGACCAGAGCCAGCTTTTAGTGGCCTCACTGGAGAAGTTATTACCCATTTTAGTTTATGAGGATCTGGCTACTTGGCCCAGAGGAGAGGGGCACATCAAACCATCCCATGGGTGTAAAGGGGTGTGACAAGCTAGGGTTAAAAGCGTGTGTCGGGCAGCAGTTTTTATTCTTCTGAGGGGGTTATATACTGTTTGTAACCCCATACCTGTATTTGCATATCTGACCACTATATATTTCTGTATTCCCTATGTATGTAGTGCTTTGTCTACTGTGCCCTTAAGGCAATTAAATATTCACACTTAATCTTGGGCTGCTCTTTTATCTCAATCCACAAATTCATGTTCTCGGTCTTAAATTATACACTAGAGAGGCTGGTTTCTGGCCCAATATAACCCCGTTAATGTACTGGGCCTATATCTAACAAGGAACCAGTGGCGGTCTATCAGGCTGGCAGAGTTCTGTTTCACTGGTGCTTGTGAAAAGTGGCCTCTCTGCCGGAAAGGGTTATGAGCCAGGCTGGCGGTAACCTGGGCTCTTCTTTCTCACTTCCTGTGCATCCCTGTGTCCACGTGGGCAGGGGGGATAGTTGTTAAACTGTATCCGCTTGACCTCATGAAAGCTCTCCATGTTTATCTGTGGTTATATAGTGAGCTATTGTTTTCTTCAGTTGATGTTTAATGATTATCTTATTTTTTTATTTTAGACCACAGCAAGTATCAATTCATATCATAGTATTTATTTGCCCTTAACTATTAACTCATAATCATGCAACACTATAAAAGCAAAATTGTACAGCCATTTCATTGCAAAAAGAAAAAAATCTTGTAAAATCTGCTTTTTTTGTGTCGGCAAGCTTCATGTCACTTTGTCTGAGGTCCATGTAGAACACTTTGTGTCCTCAGTATTGACTGAGTTAAATTCAGTCTGAATTCAGTGCTAATTCAGTAAAATAAACATGTTAACTATTAACTTTATTAGAGGTCATTGGTGTATTTCTCACAAGCAATATGAAAAAGGTTCCACAAATCCTGAACCCTGGAGTATTGATTTTTCCATTCTTTAAACTAAAGATAAATGATATGTACATTTTTTCTAATGTATTTTCTCTTGTCATCTAATGCACAGGTGATTGTCTTTACACAGAGAGTTTGTAAATGAAGTTTCTAATTATCTAAACTCAAAATGTCAAGTTATTGTTATTAAACAAACATGTACTTAAGTATAAAATATAAAAATATAATAAACAAGTTAGTGTTACAGGAAGTCTAGAGTTGTAGGATGTAAAACAAGAAATGCTATGGAGACATAGAAGAAACTAGGGAATGTCGTAAAGTAATTATTTTTTTCGTCTCCTACCTTCAAACCGGTGAACATTCACCCTTTGTAAAGAGCCACAACTTTGCTCGTTTTCACTGCCGCCAGTGTGGCCCATTACCTTCACACCTCACTGTGCGGCTTTGTTTCCCTGAGTGCATCCTCTCTGCTGTTAGAAGCCATTTCCTAGGGCACTTGTACTGGATCATGTCGGTTTAAAGGGACAGTGCACCTTTGGTTATTTTAGAAGCGCTCCTAATACACCTCTGGGCCAAATCTTTGGTTAATTGGTAGTGATTATTCTGTATATTGTTCTCTAGTTTTCAATTTCGACTTGACCTTTGACCTCTCCACTTGCTCGCTGCCTCCCCTGACCTCTGATTTGTTTGTGACTTCAGTAGAAATGTAAAATTCTGATACATAGATCTAGATCAGTGTTTCTCAACTCCAGTGCTCAGGGCCCACCAACATGTCATGTTTTCAGGATCTTCCACTGAATGCACTGACCATAATTACATCACCTGTGTCAGGATCCCCCACAGAATGCACTGACAATAAGTAAATCACCTGTGTCAGGATCTCCCACAGAATGCACTGACCATAATTATATCACCTGTGTCAGGATCTCCCACAGAATGCACTGACAATAGTTATATCACCTGTGCAATACTGAGGAAATCCTGAAAACGTGGCCTTTTGGTGGGTCTTGAGGACTGGAGTTGAGAAACACTGATCTAGATAGTGTTTCTTTCTTGCTCTCTTCTTAAATCAGCACTTGCAATAGACCATTAATCAAATGATTTGTTAAATACGTTTCTTTTAATGCATTAGTCCATAAATCTTCAGGCACATTATGACAGGTGTGCGTCTTACTCGATTTCCAGCTACTCCTTTCTATCCACTATGGACTACATTTGGACTTGCTGTTTGAATGGACGCATGTTCTACTAAACTATGAGTATACCCCTACTTACTATTTTTGTAAGGAATGTCATAATGTGTCTGAGGTTTTCTGGACTAATGGATTAAAAGAAACATATTGAATACGGTAGAAATCCACCCGCCTTGTGCTTCGTCTCACCTTGCTTCCCGTCTGCTCCTTCAGTACTTTGCCTGCATGTCAGCTTCCACCGCATTTGACCTTGTTAGGGATAGTGGCATGGGAGTTTTCTGTGCCAAAGTCCTGATCACTGTTCAAGGTTTCAAAGGCTGAAAATTAGGGGACTCTTTATACTTTGCTCCAAGCCATTGATTTTCGCTAATACCAGTGAGTGGTCCAGTGGATTCACCTCCTGACTCCGGTGAGTTCTTACACTCTCCAAATATCCTAGGACAGGACGCTATGTTTGTCCTCCCTTCCTGGCTGTGATACTCTCCTTTTTTTACCATGTATTATAGGAAAGAAAAATAATATAACCCTTCAGCTGTATTCCCGCTACAATAATCTTTATTTAGATAGCATATTTTACAGCACCTTAAACTTCAAAGAAAATCAGACATTATAGAGTAACAAGCAAATTCATTATTCAAACAACAGGAATGACAGCCCTGTTCCAAAGAGCCTGTAATATATGAAAAAATAGGATAGACATAATAGGTACAAGAATTTATTTTTACTATGGTTGCATGAAACTAGAAAAAGCTACAAAAGCATTGGGAAAAACCTGGGGATGCATCAGTCCATGGGTTCACAAACTGTCTAAATAGAGAAATTTCACCCCTATTGTTATTCTCCCTAGGACTGGTCATCCTGCTAAGTTTACTCAAAAAGCACATTAGACAGCCTTAAAGAGCTGAGAAATAACATAAGAGTGACATAAAAAAATCCCACGAAAAAAACTACATACTGCAAAATCCTATATATCCATTATTATCTAAAAACTAAACAGGAATGGGTCATTCCCCATTGTATAAATACTAAGAGGAGACAAATCCTATACTCTCACTTGGTATATATTTATTTTCTTCACATAGGGCGGCATGTATAAATTCGGCGTGTTAACGCCAAATTTCATGCGCATAGTATAAGCCTAGAATGTTCCTGATTTATGAACCCGCTCTACAGCGGGCCATAAATCAGGCGCATTCTAGCGCTTGAACGACTGTTTTGGGTCAGGTATACTACTTTGAAAGTGGTTTACCTGTTCCAGCAGTAATGCGCCTGGAAATACCGTAGGGAAACTATAAATCTATAGCTTCACACAGTTCTACTGCACCCGCATTCCGCACGCCCCCCCGAGATCAGGCACATTACAAAGTGCTGCAGGCGCTATGTGATGCGCCCGTTAATGGCGTGTGGCACATTTAAAAATGTAGTGAACAGGGCTGCGCCTGATATCGGGCTGAAAAGACGGCAAATATCTGGAGTAGCCCCGTTCATATATGCTGCCCACAATGTTTCAATAGTACATTTCAGAATGAGTTCTCTACATTAGACATTGCATTTGCATGAACTGGATAGGATCAATCTTGGGCACTTAAAAATATCCCGTATAATTTTATAAAACTGCTGTTATAAGATCAGCTTTTTGCAATCATTACTGTACTTTTCACAATGGGATTATTGGTTCATTGGGTGCTTATAGGATAACAACATATTGCTTGTACAAGAGCACCTCAAAACTGACCAAAACACCTTAACCCCAATACTAGTATTTCCGGGAGAAATTATTAATATTGTACCTTGCACACAACTATCTAAAGATTAATGATCTACTGGGCATGGAGTTAATACTTTCTAATTCTTCTTTCTATTATGCACTATACAAGATGGCGGTAGTGTCATGACAATGACAGCATTCTCCTCTAATATTTTAATAGTAAGCTGACATGTGAGTGAGTTAAGTCTCGCCTCTTGTGTTAGTGCTGGTTAAAGAGGCTGCTAAGCTCTTCTTTCACTCTAGTAATACAGTCATAGGATCCAGCAACCGCCATTGCCAAGTTGTTGCTCTAGCAGAGTTAACATTCATGTTGGTCTAACAATAAAGCCAGTGTGCTAGGTGCTGAGAGGCTTAATTTATATCCTTGTGTATAAATAAAATCTGTTTAACCGCTGTCACACCTAATAACTTTCAATAACAAAACCGCAGGTGACAAGTCTTTTGTAATGAATCCCAGTCCAACACTATGCCAGAGCATCTCTCCACTTCCTGTGCTAGATTTCTGCTTGTGTTAGCTGGGAGTTTGGCTCCAGGCCAGCAATTGTGTTGCAAGGTCCATTATCTGTCTATAAAACTGCGACACGATTTGTTTCTATGTCAGTCATTTTTATGGAACATGGAGCACATTCCACCCCCACCACCATTTCTACACATAGTAAGCAAACTGGCCTTACCAGTATATAAAATATAATAGACACAGAGGCTTTGCGCTTGGCCATACAAACCGCAGCCAAATCGGTATCACAGTTTATTTCCAAGCAATTGAAATTATAGTAGCTCCTTATCTATGTTATCTATGTCCCATTAACTCATATGGTAGAGATGAGAAAACTGTGTGTTCATCAAATATTCATGTACCTAATTGTTGTGACTGCAGTACTGCCAAATGTAGCTTACATTTAGCCATTTTAGAGTAATTGAGGTTAAGCCATTGGAATATCAAATTAAGGACACTACTCTACTAGGCTACCAGATGCTTGCTTACTTAAAACTAGACAAATGATCTTGGTGTTCAATGGAACTTCCAAGTCTCAACAAGTCCTTCTGCACTTTTCGCATAAAATTTTTACTAGTGAAAACATTTCATGTAGTGCACCACATACAACATGATAAATCAAGCATCTAATAATATCTTCTAAAACTACTGATTATATATTAAAAAAGGTTATTTCAATCCATGACCACATGAACGTCGAAGCACCTCAAGCACATCTGCTCTTAATCATTGCTGATATGTGAATGGATGAACGTCAGTTAAAAGGATATAACCACCAATCATCATTCCATGTATGATAGAAGACTCTGGCTGTACAATGATTTAGAACCCATGGATGTCCATACTACAAAGCTATAACCACTTAGAGTGCCAAAGTGCTCCTTATGGCGCCATATTTTGGAAGCAATAGCTCCATAATATGGTTTCCACATTTCCATATGAAATAGAAGAAATTGTGGTAAATAGAAGGAAGTGTTGTAGAGCCCTATAGAACCACTTAGAGTGCCAAAGTGCTCCTTATGGCGCCATATTTTGCATATTTTGGAAGCAATAGCTCCATAATATGGTTTCCACAATTCCATATGAAATAGAAGAAATTGTGGTAAATAGAAGGAAATGTTGTAGAGCCCTATAGAATTTATTATCATACATAATTTTCTAGTATATTTCATAATGGATGAAGCAGGCAATGGGACCTGCAAAACGCGTTGTGTTTTTATCTAAATAAGTTAACTTATGATATAGTTGGTTTATAGTTTTATTTTACCTTTTTAAAGGGTTAAGTGCTGTTAAGGGACCTCTTTTAAACTTTATTGCCGTGGAGTTTCTTTTCCTATAATGGATTTTCGTAAGGACATGTTCACACGGCTTGTTGCGTCACGTACAGTACAGTACAGCAATATGCCGAGTGTTTTGGAAGCGTGTACTCCCAAAGCACAGAGGTGGGGGGTGGCCCCCGGCCAGCCCCGTTGACATGCATTGTCAGCAGGGCGTAAGCAACGCAAACAATTGTCATGTCACTCCCCCTGCCCCCCGGGCATATGAGGAAGACGACGTGTAATTCATAGCTCTCTAAGAGAGCTATGAATTACCGTAATTGCGGCGCGCGTTTTGACGCGTATAAAGCGCGATACGCTGCGAAATGCGTGTGTAATTATGCGGCAAAATAAGCTGTGTGAACATACCCTTACTGTTATAGCTCCATGTCTACAGCAGGACTGTAATAGAAATTGTAATGTATTCTCCAGTAATGATACAAGGTGTCCCAAGAGATCAATATTAGTCATACAATTGTGTTACTATCCCCAGTATTTTTCCTACTAGGTTAGATGAGAGATCCAGAACTAAACTCTGTCCCTGTCACTCCCTGATCTACCCCGAACTCTGGACGCTAATAATACTACTAATAACGATCTTCTTCAGAAGTGCAGAAATGCCACGTCAAAGTGCAATGTCCAATGGTCTCCACTGGAGCTGGAGCTTTCACGCCACTTTCATGTGATTATGGGTTTGTCTTCTGTTCTACCTAAGTACATGGTCCACATCTTTCACTCGCCTTGTATTAACATTACAGACAAAGTTACTAGTTAGCAATCATGAACTGTCACTATAGTCACTAGTAGAGGTGACAGTGATGAATGGAAACACTGATTCTGAGGAGCCCTATCACTGAGAGCACAATAAAGTTTATTTAGGCACAAAAGTAGATAATGGCTCCTCGGTTCTCAGATGAGATGCAGCAAACATTCCATGACATTGTAGCCTTTCTGCTTGTCTGATAAGAAACAAACACAAACTACCTCTTTTAATATGGAACCAGGCCATGGATATTTGCACTTTTTACATAATAATCTTGTAGTACCAGTGATGCATTGTGTCCCTCCAGCTCTGTTGTCTACCTATGGTTATAGATTAATTTCACAGCTGTATCTGAGATAATGATTGAGAGACGTTTAACCTTGATAACATGTAGAAAGCAGTCGTTCTATAAATGTGGCCGCACAGTAACTCATAGATGCAGCGATAATTTGGGAGTCATTGTGCTTCTCAAATACTGTAACTATATGTTGACTATGGTGCAAAAATACAGTACTTAAGAGATAAAAAAAGGAGGCTGCACATTTTTCCTGCATTTTTCGGTATCAATACACTTAAAGGGGTTGTCTCACTACAAGGATTGGTTTTTATGTTTAAGATCTTGCAAAAACAAGTGACTTTGCAATATATGTCCATTAACTGTGTCCTACCTATTCTGAGATATCCCGTCTTGTATGGTCTGCATCAGCTCCTCAGGTCGCTATAGCGACTGACCTGTTTGATCTATCCTGATTGGCTGACAGCACTGGTTGCTCTAGCTACAGACCTGGCTTCTACTGCAGCCTAGTGGAAGCCAGTAAACACGCCCCTGAATTCAAAGTAAAACCAAGAAAACAGGACTGAGGTAAGATGTATCAATGTAGTGAGACAACCCCTTTAAGGGCTTATGTATGAAAACTGTCTAGTAGTAAGACTTTCTTTGTTGCCCATAGCGACCAATCAGAGCTCAGTCTTCATTTCATACAGTGCTCTGAAAAAATAAAAGCTGAGCTCTGAATGGTTGCTATAGGCAACAAAGACAGTCTTCCTGCTAGACAGTTTTCATACATAAGGCCCTTACAGTCAGTAAAAGAGATAGATGGCTTTTCCAGTTACATCATATATGACTGATTTCTGAACAGTAAAATGCTGGGGATCAGCAGTTGTTACAATATGACAGTAATAATAGTCTTGATTTATATTACACCAACATATTATGCAGCACTTTGCAATGTAGAGGCTACAAGTACAGATAAAAAACAAACATTACATAGTAAAAAAGATAATAACAGATCAAACAAAAGGTGTTAGGGCCCTGCCCGTAAGAGCTTACAATCTATGTGGGAATAGGGGTGATACGAAAGGTGAGAAGTATTTAGTTTACACAGTTCTCCAGCCATCTTCCATAAACACGGGGTACTAATACACATAAAAGTGGATAAGCCTGCCACCCAGACAGTACATCTATATACAGATAGTGGACATCTATACAGACAGTACATATCTATACAGCTAAGTGTCTGTGATCGCTCAAGTGCATGAAGTGTGATTGAAAATGAGGGGTTAGTAATTAGGGATCTTGGTAGGCCTGCCTGAGTAGGTGTATTCTTAGGGTGCACTTAAAACTATGAGTTATGGGATCGTAGGGGGTAACACATTCTGGAGACCTGGTTTCCACATGCAAAGTCTTGGAGGGGAGCATGGGAGTTTTGGATGATGGAGGCTTTTAATCTGAGATCATCAGCAGAAAGCAGAGACTGGGCAGGGTGGTAAAAAGAGATGAGGGAGGAGATGTAGAGTGGTACAGCACTATGGAGAGCTTTATGGGTTAAAGAGATTATTTTGAAATGTATTTTGTACTGAATGCAGTGACTGGCACAGGGCAGAAGCGTCAGTATAAAGGCTGAAAAAAAAAAGATGAAGCTAACAGTGTGTTTCAACTGATGTCCCATTCAATATGCTAAAAATGTACTATACATACACATGGTTGTCTTTTCCATTGTGCAGGATAGGAGGTTGCCCGGGGGCCCCACGAGCACAGGGGGCCCTACTAAACGGTGGGCAACACTACTACCTACTTACTTAATGAGGGCACCCATAACAGAAGTAGGAATTGGTAGGGTTGTGCTGATAAAGTGAGAAGTCTAAGATGTTTGTGTGGTAAATTGTGGTAAACGAGTTGTAGCCGGGAGAAGTTGTCATGGCAGTCTAGAACAGATGGAGAAGAAAAGGGAAAAATAACTATTCAGAGAACGACTGATCAGATAGGATGTTTCCTGTAAGTCCCTGGATGTCAGGGGTTATTTCTCTTCTGTGTTCGATCAGGGCTGTAGTCACTATCATGTGGTGCTAATCAGAGCTGGTGTCTGACCGATCTGTGGTCTCCAAATGATGGTGGTATAGGTTATAAGTTTGTTATCGATAACGTGTATAGTTATAACTGTGAGTGGTTGTGTTTGTTGTGGGCCCAGTGCACAGCCCTGCCCAGGGGCCCATAATACTGTTAAGATGGCCTAAATACCTACTATCTGGTATCGTGTGGTTGGATGGTTTCCTGACTGTATGTAATATTTACACGTGTTATCGAGGAATTGCCAAGATGAGACTGGTGGGGCATTGGTCCTGGGTGCCAGCAATCATTCCAAGAAACCAAACTGTCTTGGTCGTGGTATTTCAATACATTGCAAGGGGAATTGGACTGAATCTTTGCCTAAGCAAAGAAATCCAAGACTACGATCCTGGTTAAGCTACAGAATGTGCCCCTCCACCCTTTGCAAGTGATTTAGGTATAAAAAATGCTTTATTTTGGAATATGCAGCGTTCTTAATTTCTCTACATTTGTAGAATTCTTAATCAATTTTTTACTAGCTAGGACTGCAGCATGTGATAGACGCTGGCCATCCACTTTGTAGTAATAACTTCTGGTCATCAGCTGGTTTCTATTGTTTTATACAGTACAGTTCTCTGCACCTTTGTTCTAGGATCTATGCTTGCTTCATGCTATCCCTCCAAGGCTAGCTTTCAGTTTATCAAATAGCCACCATCTACTGCTATATGCAATCGAAGAAACGTCTAAAACTATAGCGCCCTCCCTCAAAGCAACCTCATTGCCACAGGCACCAAACCATTGGTGCAATGTTATGTGCCACAAATTAGTAAAAAGAAAACATTGGGGGTATGTGAGAAGTAAGGGTTGGTCAGGAATCCATCTGCATTATTTGACGTTGCGGATTAAGCTAGAAGTGGTTCTTCTTTTATTTTGCCAACAAATGTACCTTAAGTTTATTGTAAAAGTCAGGTTTTCAGCTCCTTTTATTTTTATTGCATGTCTAAACTATGCTGTAATTGGTGCTGGGCCATTAAAAGGTTGCCAGAAGGAGAAAGTAAACAGCCCACATACCAACATAAGGCATTATAAAGCTGTGTGCTTTATGGAGGTTATATTATATGTGGGACCTGGCAAACACAACTAAACCCAACACACTCCTAATGTCTGGCTAGTGACGAGGATGGAGGGGACATAAAGGTTAGAGATGAAAACTTTGGGTCGGAGCCTTGAGGCTGAAGATAAACAAATGTGCCTGGTGAGAGTGACCAGCCGTAGGTCAAGCGAAGGGTTATTCAGAGGTCAGGCTGACCTGGAGACAATGCACCACTGAGAAGTACTTGTTCATCCGCAGGGAACAGGCAGGGGGCAGCATAGGACTCTCATACTCTTTATGGAGTTTCAACAAGCCGTTCTAGTAGTATTTTTCGTTTCAGAAATCTTTGTGAATTTCTTAAGTCTGTATACATAAATTCTGCACATGCAATTATGACACTTTCTGTTGCACTTATAATTAGGAATATTTAGCAACTTCCTTGAGGTTTTATTCGCAGTGTACAGTCAGCTCCTGGGTTACGAACGGGATGAATTGAATTTATATGGAAATAGGTACATTTTTTAATTGTAACTCTAGCTAAAAAAGGTTTCTATCTCTAATGTGCTGCTGTGGCATGTTGGCACTTGTAGTTCCACAGCTACTAGCTGCTGTGGATCATGGAACTACAGGTGCCACCATGCCACAGCAGCACATGTAAACACATGTACTAATCAGCACCTATATAATTAGTACAGGTGTGGCATGCTGGCACTTGTAATTCCACAACTACAAATGCCAGCGTGCCACACATGTACTGATACAGAACTACTGTATTTTACATTGGAGGTAAAAAAGATAGTGAGGCATGGGGAGGACTTGGAGCAGAAAGAACAGACCTGCTGTGCCGAACCAATAGCACTGTGTGAGGTTGAGCTGTTGCAATGGTCTGAAGACGGAGGTTTCCAGTGGAAATCTGGTGGGCGGGAGGAAGGCTTGCAATGTTCTCCATTTGTAACTAGGACAGATGTAGTTGGAACATTGTAAGTTGGGAATTGCCTTTAATTTGAAGAAATGAGGAGCTCAGTTCCATTTACCGCTGAAGGATGATGCTGTGTAGGCAGTGGCATCCATGTCTCATGGTAAAAAGAATTCAAACCACGTGGTATATGTTTTTTAATTTATGTCTCCTCTTCACTGTTCAATACAGCAAATAAAAGAGAAACTGCCCAAACAAGAGCTTATGAGTACGTCAGATACCTGCATATCTGATGTACAGTAGTCAGTAATCAGAAGTAGTCAGGCACAGGTTGCTCAGTCTCTTTATCCAGTTCATGGATAGATCGCTGTAAATGGAAGCCTTTTGTTTGCCAATAAATCTGTAGGGCATCTGTATGGGATGTAAATTCCCTACTGTACTATTGGTATTATAGCTGCAATGATTCATAAGGGAATTAAGATTTATGAAAATAAATGATTTCTCATTAAACAAGTGCCAACATCTATAATTTTTAAAGAAGACTTGTAAGATCTCCTAACGTGTAAGTTTCAGTAAATACTTATAAGGAACCTGTCACTTAGTTTATGCCACCCTGAGGACAGCACAAGCTAGTGACAGACATGGTGATTCCAGAGCTGTGTCCCTTATTCTGTAAGATGCAGCAGTTTCAGAACATTTAATGCACAAATCTGGTAGTTTGCAGCCTGTTCTGCCAGAGATGAGTGCAATTATTCAGGAGCAGGTATTAGCCCCACCCACCAGTGGTTAGCCCGCCCAATTTCTAGTTATTCACAGGTTTCTACCTATTCAAAGTAAAAGTTTGAATCAATCACAAGTAGGCCGGGATAGTCATTGGTGGGCGGGACTAACACCTGCTTATTAATAAGCTGGACTCTTCTCTGGCAGAACAGGCTGCAAACTTCTGGATTTAAACATTAAATACTCTTAAACTGCAGCATCTTACAGTATAAGGGGCCCAGCACTGGAAACAGCAGGTCTGACACTAGCTTGTGCTGCCCTCAACAAGGGGGCATAACCTATGTGACAGGTTCTCTTTACGTTCAATAACAATTCTGGAGCATTGTCTGTTATAATTCTGTGTTGTTCCTCTGTTATTCCTCCTAGTATTACTGAATCTGTCAAATGGGTTTTACCATTCCAGTTTTCAGAAGGGTGTGTCCCTGCACTTACTGACTCTGTCAGTACCGATTGGACTATGTCAATCTGTCCAGGGACATCCCCCCAATTGGTAACACTAAGCTGATCGATTGGTAGTAAATTTTCAGTAGGATTAAAGGGTTTGTCTCACTCCATCGATTCATCTTACCTCGGTCCTGTTTTCTTGGTTTCATTTTGAATTCAGAGGCATGTTTACTGGCTTCTACTAGGCTGCAGTAGAAGCCGGGTCTGTAGCTATAGCAACCAGTGCTGGCAGCCAATCATGAGAGATTGAACAGGTCTGTAGCTATAGTGACCTGAGGAGCTGATGCAGCCCATACAAGAGGGGATATCTCAGAATAGGTAGGATACTGTTAATGGACTTGTTTTTTCAAGATCTTTAACATAAAAAGCAATGCTTGTAGCGAGACAACCCCTTTAACAATGGAACCATACAAGATAGAGATCTAAGGCTGCTTCAGAACTGTTATTTCATGCTGAACTCTAGTATTTGCAGACATGTCAAAAAGGCCTACAGCTCCTCTTTAAATTCAAAAGCTTTATTGAAAGTGTAAAAACAGGTACAACATACATTTCGGGAATGAAACATTATGAGAAAAGGTTACATAACCATTATGCATTAATTATATGTGATCAAATAGGTACAGTGTCATACCATAAGCAGAAAATGTGTACGACATATATCAAGATACAACATGAACATAAGCATAAGTTGTGTTTCCGATGAGCTAAAAAATTCAGCGGTCTAGTAATGCTGTATCAGTACTTGACCTAGCAGTAAGGTGGTAACCAGGGCACATCGCACAAGAAAAGAAAACAGCAAGAAAACATAACAACTGTCGGCAGCGAAGTGGTTGCAGGCGGCAAGCGTATGTACACTAAGGCCATGTTCACACGGCTTAAAACTGGATGTATTTCAGTCCGTAATTACGTGCCGGAGTGCGCAAGTTACGTCTGGAATACGTCCCAGTCATTACGGTAATCCACAGTTCTCATAGAGAACTATGGATTACGTCTCCTCTCCCTGCTCGGCGAATCCGCCGGGCGGGGAGATAAGTGACATGTGAATTTCTAGCGGCATATACACGCCGCTGGTAATACAAGTCTATGGGCCGGCGAGATGCCGCCCCCCCCCCGCCCCCGGCCACACGGCGTAATTGCGGGGCGTAATTACGCCCTGCAAATACACCGTGTGAACCTAGCCTAATACATTTTATTGCAGGGGGCGGGAATAGAGTGCTACAATATAGTGAAAACGGAGAAGACATTAATACAATAGGCCGCTTCCAATTTAGACCCAAGTACACTTATCCATCACTCATCCGTTACTGTACAGCTCCTTTTTAAAGTTGTACATATACATGTGTCAGCTGAATGACTAACAGATAAAAAGTTGTGTTTTTGGTCCTACAAACATGGATGTTTGGTTTGGTTGACTGTGCATGTTATTTTAATTATGGGAAGATGCTAAGTGACTGAAACACAATTTTGGCATTTCTTAATGATAAAAATAATGATAATATATGTTTTAATTAAGTGCCAACATCTGTAAACCCTGCTAGCAAGAGCTTACAATCTATGACAAAATAGGGGTAACAAAAGAGGTAACAGTGCCTGTTTTATACAGTGATCCAGACATCTTTGTGGAAAAATAGTTCACATAAAGTTTAATGAGTCGGTCACTCAGCCATATTAATGCATGTATAGATTTGAAGTACATTAGATGATGGTTCTCAGGAGCAACTGTAAAGGCATGGATGTGGCTATAGCCATAGAAGCTGCTGTGGGGCCAAAAGTTGAAGAGGCCAACTTAGGTCCAAGAATATTGTAAACATTTTACAAGACAGAAGTTGACAGAAGCCTTTCTGCTAGTTAACACTATTATGTGGGTTCTCCTTTATATGATGCTATTGTCCATTGTCACGGTTCACGTCGCGGTCCCTACTATGGACCGTCAGCGTGCCCGTGTCTCTGGTGTCCCTGGCTCTGTTCACTCACCTGTCCCGACTCCTGCTGACAGGTCTGAGTCACCATGGCTTCCTCCAGCTTCCCGTCTTCCTGTGCGCACACGTGCTCCCTCTAGGGGCGCGCGCGCGGCACTGCATGGTACTTAGGGAGTCAGCGTTCCTTGGTCTGGCCCAGTGACCTGTGACTTCTGGTTTCTTAAGGAGCTTCCTCCCTCAGCTTGGTGTCGGTTCGTTGTTGTTATCCAGCACTAGAGCTCGACCCCTTGGCTGCTGCCTTGCTGCCGGTCGCTATATGTTTACCAGCACGTTTATCAGTTTACCAGTTGAACATCTGCCACTGCATCTGCTGGCCACTTCCTGCTGTTTGGCCTTGCCTAGTCTGCCACCTACCTGGACTGTGCCACACGTTCCCTGGCTATACCTGGACTGTCACCTGTTTAACGGCTACACCTGCGGTGCCCTGCCTCCGTTCCTGCACCGCCAACCCAGACCTGCACTTCGGCTACCCACCGCCTGCATTTACCACCTGTGCCCGCGGTGGGCCCAGAGGATCCGTCATACCCAGGCGTTTCCAGCTAGCCTGGTTGGAAGCGTTACATCCATATGTGTAATTATTGTAACTTATGATGCCAATTCAGTTTCCAGTCCAGTCAGTTTCTGGTGGGTGCGTCATTTTGATATGGGGGACTATCATTTTTAGTTACTCCCCTAGATGAAGGGGGAAGGGAGTTAAAGGGAAAAATTAGGAAATGTGAGAAACCTTTCTAAAAAGATCTGTTTGTAGGCCACATTTGTGGATGTCAGCGAACTGGTGCAACAGGAGAAAAGTTCTACGTTCGAATTATGGAGAAGGGTGAAATGATTGTTCAAAAAACAGGCCAGTATTGGAAAATAGTGTGTAATAAAAAAAAAAAGAAGTACTGACCTGTTTGGGCTAGTTCACACGGCTTATTGCCGACGTAATTGTGGGACGGATTTCGCCCCGCAATTACGCCGGCTGCCGTGCAGCGGGGGGCCGGCAGCTCGCCGGCCCCATAGACAGTCATTATTCATGGCGCGTACACGGCGTAAATAATTGACATGTGAATTGACATGTCAGCGGGGAGAGGAGACGGAATCCACAGTTCTTTATGAGAACTGTGGATTACCGTAATGACAGAGACGGATTTCAGCCGTACTGCAGCGCAAATACGGCACGCAGTACGGCTGAAATCCGTGCACAAATCAGCCGTCTGAACGAGGCCTTAGATTTTCTGCCATTCCAGTGTGGCCACTGCAGAGCTCCCCCTTTAGTGATATTTTACTGTCTTTAAATCCTAAAGTCATTTACAGAGGCAAAATTATTTGATCACTGCCCAAATACTTCTGTTATATTAATACATTGTTCAGGCAACTCTCCTTAAACTATAGGCCAGCACTTCTCAAAGTTTCTGAGCTTCAGGGTCAAAATTTCTAAGGTCAGTCTAGATTTTGAGTAAAATTCTACCTCTGATATGATATTCCTCCTAGATGTCACTGTTGTTGCAATAGTGCCCAATTAATATCCTAATACAATAATCAATATATGATATACACATGTGGACAAAATTGTTGGCACCCTCTGTTAAAGAAAGAAAAATCCACTATGGTCACTGAAATAACTTGAAACTGACAAGAGTAATCATACATTCAAATATACTTAAAATCAAGTAATAAAAATCAGACACTGAGTTTGAATTCTAGTTCAAACGAAAAAAAAAAATATTGAAACTGGCCTGGACAAAAATTATGACACCCCTAGAAAAGATTGGAAATAATTTGACCATAGGTATATGTTAAACTAAGTTTTATCCTGTGATTATCATCTCAGGTGTCATCAAACTTGGAATCAGTCAGTATGCGGGTTAATTGCCAGTGGCCGGAGCTCACTTCAGCTGCAGGTATCGCTGGCAATACAGCTGGTTCCATGCTGCGATTGTGCGTGTTCCACTTTAGAGACCGCGAGATGTCCAGGACGTAACTGTACGTCCATTTGCAGGAAGTCACTTCCCGTTAGGACATACAGGTATGCCCAATGTTGGGATGGGGTTAATACAATGCAAAATACAATGAAATCTCAAGGCTATCAAGGTATGCTGGAGAGAAATGCGCTGCTTGGTATCAGAAAGCTTGATCTCAGTCGCAGGAAATGGGTCCTTCAACAGGATAATGACCCAAAACTCACAGCTAAAATAGCCAAGAATGGCTAAGACATAGCATTGGACTATTCTGAAGAGGCTTCTATGAACCCTGATCTAAATCCTATTGAACATCTGTGGAAGGAGCTGAAACATGCAGTCTGGAGAAGACACCTTCACACCTGAGACAGCTGGAGCAGTTTGCTCATGAGGAGTGGGTCAAAATACATGTGGACAGGGGCAGAAGTCTCATTGAGAGTTACAGAAATTGTTTGTTTGCAGTGATTGCCTCAAAAAAAAATACTAAGTAAAGGGCACCATCATTTTTGTCCAGGCCAATTTCATTATTATTATTATAATAATAATAATCTTTATTTATATAGCGCCAACATATTCCGCAGCAGTTTACAATTTAGAGGATATACATACAGACATTACACATTAAAAGAACTTACAAATGAGACACAAGGTGTGAGGACCCTGCTCGCGAGAGTTTACAATCTATTATGGTGTATGGTTGAGAGGAAGGGTTCAGGCGGCGTAATGTTCACACGGCGTAATTGCGGCGCATACAGTACACGCCGCAATACTCTGGGTGATTTGGGAGTTGCGCTGATCAGTGCGTACTCCCAAAGCATGGGAGGGGAGGGGGCAGCCTGCCGGCCCCATTGACATGCATTTCTTGCGGCGCGTAATCGCCGCGAAAAATTTACATGTCACTTTTCTCCCTGCGCGAACAATATGATCGTATTAAGCACAATTACGCCTAAGAAGTGCTAAGTTTGCAATGGTCCAGCCATGTTACATAAATAGGAGGTGGTTTACATAAAATTTCAGTGAACCTGCCACCCTGACAGTACATCTATATACACAGAGAAGTGGCCTGTGAAGTGCCCTAGTGTTGGGATGTGTCACAGGGTGTGTGAAACCATGGTGGGGTACAATAGGGATCCAGGAATTTTTTTTAAACATTCAGCGTACAACACTGAATTAAAATGCAATGTCTGTTTTCATTGTTGTGACTTCAAATTTGAAATTAAACTTTGTCATTCGACTTATATCGAGTGACCATCGTGGGTTTTTCAATCTTTAGCAGATATGGGATTGAGCCATTTTGTTCTGTGTATAGTGATTCTTATATCATAATAATTTATTTTACTTTTTTCATTATTTCATACCATGTGGGTTTCTTCTTTAGCAAAGGGTTACATTTGCCTGTGTATAGCTAGTTCCCTTATACATTTCTCAATCAATGCCTCCATACAGTGGTTTGTTAACCTTGCATAGGTAATATCGCCATGCAGTACACAGTTGACATTGCATAGTTAATGCTACCAGTAGTTTATAGCAAATGTTTCCATATTTAGAGAAAAGTAAATCCTTCTATTTAATATTTTATAAATTTGCTTTTATAATTTCATCCACATAATACCTAACTATGGTGCCAAGATAATACTGATAATACTGCAGTATGTAAATAATACTACCTTAGGGAGGTATCATATCTCTTAGCTGATTTTGATTTTAACAACTAAATCAGTAATTTCACGTCCCCTAAAATTGGAATAAAAGTGATCAAAAAAGACCCAAAATGTTACCAATAAAAAGTACACTTCAGCCCACAAAAAATGCACCCTCACTCAGGTGCATAGGGGAAAGTACAAAAAGTTGTAGGTCGCAGAAAATGGCGCTGTGGCTCAAATTTAAAAAAAGGCAAATGTTTTTGATTTTTCTTATAGCAATAACATAACGAAAACTATACATATTTGGTATTGTCAGACTCATATCAACCTGCAGAATACAGATGACACATCATTTATACCGAAAATATAAAAACAAAACCTCTCCAGTTTTCCAGTATATTAAATGGTGCGTTGAATGGCAACATTAGAAGGTACATCTTGTCCCACAAAATAAAAGCCCTGATATGTTTATGTAGGAAGAAAAACTTAAAAGTTGTGGCTCTTGGAAGGTGAGGAGGAAAAAACTTGAGTCATATTGTTATGACCATGAGGCAGAAAGGTGTAAAGAGCAATATGATTGTGTGATGAGTGCGGTGCCTTACCTCAAGAACTGTATTATGTTATTGAGAAGGCAGTTGGCAGCCTCTCCCTGGAGTGACACCCACCACCCTACTTAAGAGGTGTGTTGCCTGTATTTTATGAATATGTAGGACAGGTAGTAAGGTGAGATCTGGAGAGTAGGGTGTAAAGCTTGTTATACGTAGTAATGGAGAAGCAGGTTATGGGAGAATAGCACTGGAGTTAGACTGGCTCACAGGGAACAGGGAAAACCCCTGGCGGGCTGCTGGAATGGTGGGTCCCTAGCATGGCAGGCCTGGGCTTTTTTTCAGGGGGAAAGAAAGAGAAGCAGAAAGCAAGAGGCATGTGCAGTATATGCAGTCATGTACAGTAGCTATAGAGCTGGCCCCAAGGCACTCAAGACCAAAACACTGAAGAGCACTGTGCAGATTTGTAGATGATTGGGGAACTATAGATTGAGTCTCTCGCTGATGTTGATGGTCTTGTGTTTGAAGTGTATGGCAAAATCTTCAGCTAAGATGAGACATGTGGGAGGGGGCACTAAGGGACAAAGTGGGGGAGTTGAAAATGTTAAATAATTGTTTAGGGTTCACATAAGTGAATGCAGACTTGTAGCTGAGGAGCGGTTAAAAAGGTTAAAGTTTGTATCCATGGTGGTCTAAGCAGTGAAGTAATTAGGAGGACATGTATGAAAACTGTCTAAGGCTTTCTTTGTTGCCCATAGCAACCAATCATATCACCTCTTTCATTTTTCAGAGCACTATATGAAATGAAAAGGGCACTCTGATTGGTCGCTATGAGCAACAAAGAAAGTCTTAGACCAAGACAGTTTTCATACATGTGGCCCTTAGTGTCTATATCCCTGGTGGTCTAATTCAGTAAAGGTGTTATTGTCAATGTTCCTAATGGTCTAAGGCAGCAAAGGGACTAATGTTAGATTAACTGGTGGTCTAGGGGAGTGAATGGGTTGGTATCAATGTAGCTGGTGGTCTAGGACAGTGAAGGAGTTAATGTTAAGATCCCTTGGGGTGTAGGGCATATAAATAGTTAATTTTAAGATCCTTCATTTAAGAAAGTGGAAGAGTTAAAACTGCATGCCTGGGGTCCAGTTGGTACTTCCTTTTTCAGTTTCCAGCATAACTTCCTGTTTCCTCTATGCACTGATTATAGAGGTGAGGGCAGGGAAAGCATTGAGGGGATTATTCCACTGTAACTTTATAACTGCACAATTTCCAAGATAATTTAGCAGAATATACATATGGTGAGACAGGCCATTAGTTTAAGGACCTGGTTGCAAATGTGACTGCCAGCATATTACTAAGTGCGCTATAATCATGGGTTGTGGTAAAAAAAAATCTACCAACAATGCAACAGGAGTATGACAGAAGAAGTTGTCCATTGGAGCAAGTTAAGATCTTCTGATAAAGTCAGTCAAAAACTTTATTTTTAGAAAGGTTGTTTTCCTGTAACTATAATGTAGAACAAGGCTGAATATAATAGGCCAAGGTCTGATTATTTTTTTTTTTTTTACAAATTTCCTTTGTGTGACACAATATAGGTTATTTACAACACATAGGACAAAAACCTTTTGTATCAAAAATCAGTTTGTCCAGTTTCCGATTTATCTATTCTATAAAGAGCTGACAACATTTCCCTTAGCACTGAGCAGTGAAAATATTCATACATTTATACAAGTATAAGGTTCTCAAATTTTATGTTCTACAGATTAAAGGAGAGTCAATTGTGTCATTCATGCATTCTCCCAGCATGCACTTGTGGTGTGAGAGGCAAAGATTAGGAGGTGGACTAGGTGAAGTTACCCTTTACCCATCCAAAAGTTTCATTATTTATCATCTGAAAGCACAATACCATCTTAATTTACTGCTCTTTACAACAGGAACTTCTATTGTTAGGCCATAGAGGAAAGACAGTTTTACCAGCCAACAAGAAATGAGAGTTTTCCAGCTGGTAGGAGAAGGGACTGTGACATACTTGGACCTAAAATCTTCTTTCCTATGCATTTCCTTCTCTTTCATGCATCATATTATGTATACACATGACATGTTAATATGCTTGCAGAGCTCTACGTACACTGTTCAACCATAACAATAACCGCCTATCTAATATTGTCTTCCTCATGCCAACAAAACAGTTGTAAACCATTGGGACACATACATGATATTTGGCAACAAGATGTTAGCAAAAGATTCCTTCAATTTACTAAATACTGAAGAGAACCCCTAACCTTTCTAGAATCCACTGTTTGCTAAAAGTTACATTTCTGATGTCCTTCGAGTCCATCAGGAGAAGGAGATAGTTTGGTAGGTTGGAAGCGGTTTTTAAGGTGCTGGAAGTTTAAGTAAAAAACAGTAATCTCCAGAATTTCATATGGACTTGCAATCTTGTTTGAAAAATTTAATTTTTAAATTAATAATTTTTATGGCAAACTAAACTTTATCTTCTACTATAAATTAGGAACCTGAGGAATGTCTGTTATAAGCAGCTGTTTTTTGTCTTTTAGTAGATTTCTCTGAATCTCCAACCAGATAGATTAAAAATGGTCGGTATTTGCCGCGGCCTCTGGAGTATCAACCTTGATTGTAGGAAAAGAACAGAATTGCGGGTGGAAGCTATAATTACAATAAGAAGTGAAGCCTTTATTGAATACATTTTGAAGGATTATACACAGTAAGAAAAAGTCTGTCTAACCTGCTGATTTCAGCAGAACCGGCCAACTGTCTGAAGTGTATGGTGACCTTCTGACTCTCCCATGACATCGTCTGTCTGATTTTCAATGCCCAATTCTTTTGTTTTTCTTAGAGATAAGCTGTGCCAGAGGTGTTTGTTAGTGACCTACTCTTCTCTCCATGTTAAAAACTCTAGCATCTTCAGCCAAGCCAAGTATGCATATGTATGGTGGCATCAGGAGAAATAGTTGTTGACGGTCAAAGGTATTAAAGGAATATGGGCACGTTAACTCAACCACGCTGAAAATAAAATATCCAGTCGGCTTGACACTCAGACATATAGGTCGACATGTATGAACGGGGCTGCGGCAGAAGTCTGATGTCTTTTCAGTCCGAGATCTAGCGCCGTTCACTGTATTTTTAAATCTTCCATATACCAGTATCAGGCGCATTACAGAGCGACCGCAGCACTTTATAATGTGCCTGATTTCATGGGGTGTGGGGGAAGCAGGGGGCACTAGAACCATACGAAGCTACATATTTATAGCTTCAGTACGGCAAATCTAGGCACATTATTGCTGGAACAGGTAAACCACTTTAAAAGTGCTTTACCTGAACCATAAGTGTCGTTTTAGCGCTAGAATGTTCCCGATTTATGACCCGCCGTAGACCGGGTTCATAAATTCAGACACATTCTATACTATTCTAAGGCACATAAAAATTGGTGTCTAAGCGCCATAGATCATACATGTCGCCCATAGTATCTAAGATATTGCCCAGAGTCTGATTTTGGTATTTTATTTGTCTATTGTTCGCAGGATAATATGCAGAGACAGACTGATTTCTAACTATGATCTGGGGGTTTGCAGTAAACAGACAAAATGGCAGTGACTGCTAAATTAGTTAACCACGACCTATGAAGCTGTTTTAACACAGAAAAGTCAACAACTACAATACCAGGATGTCCAGACAATTCACGATAATGTACCATTTGTTACAATTGTAAACTTGTTAAACGGGTAGAGAGAGTTTCCTGGGAGGACTCAATTTCCCTATCTATTTTGGCAGATATAGATTATACCATAGTTCCTTCAGATAAGCCCAAACTTCCTCAAGATTATCCAATTGCATTTGAACTTCAGGACAAAGCATCAGCTTTCACATTTTTAATACCTGGTCCAAGCATTTTCAATACCTGGTCTAACCATAACAATTAAATTAAACCTGGTGAGAAATAACGTCAGTCTAGACAATCTGGCAATTAATGTCTAAGCAGATTCAAGAAACTGGAGATTTTTTGATAGTCATTAATGACAACTACAGTAATAACTCAACATACAATATAGCCAAGCACATTCTCTCAGCTGTACTTGGAACTCTCAAAAACAGAATGGAGACAGAAGTGCATGTGCAGTCACCTCTCTTTTCTAGACAGAGAAGTTTGGGGACCCGTTCTCAAAATAAGAGCAGGTCCCACACCTCTCTGGCATTTATGTCATATCCTGTGCTTATTCCACAAACGACTGAGATGGGGGTTGTCTCACTACATTGATTCACCTTACCTCAGTCCTGTTTTCTTCGTTTCACTTTGAATTCAGGGGTGTGTTTACTGGCTTCTACTAGGCTGCAATAGAAGCCAGGTCTGTAGCTATAGCAACCAGTGCTGGCAGCCTATCAGGAGAGATTGGACAGGTCTGTAGCTATGGCAACTTGAGGAGCTGATTTAGCCCATACAAGAAGGGATATCTAGGAATAGGTAGGACACTGTTAATGGACACATATTACAAAGTGACTTGTTTTTGCAAAATTTTTAACATAAGAAGCAATCCCTGTAGTGAAACAACCCCTTTAACATCTAAAAGAACCAGTTTCTTATGAAACAGTTGATTCTCTCATTTTTTTTACATACCCAAAAAATTACAACACATACCCATATTCTGAAATAATTAATCTCTGTTATTTATATCAGCTATTTATTAATTATGTTTTACAATTAATGAATTTGCTGAAGTCCAACTGCCTTAGTCCAATAACGAATCCATTGCCCAAATGCGACTGAAGAGCAGATATACATATACGTTTAAGCAGTGATATTTTTGTCTTTAACATGACTATGTAGTAGGAACAAGACAGGTATTATCCACCACAGTTATTTTTGTGTACACCTGGCATGGCCTTGGTAACTCAATACTTAAAGCTGTTTTCACTTCCCTTTCTTCCACCCTTTAAGTAAGCCATAAATCAACAGCTATGTCTTTGTTTCCGTACTACTTGGCGAAAAAACTAGATGAGAGTTGTTATGGTATGATTTGCTAGTATATAATGACTAGACAGTTTGATCCAACATTTAGAGCTTAAGAAGTTGCCAGGATGTCACTATGCGGCTATGTAATACTGGTGTACTACTAATCCATTAATACTTGCACGTCCCTCATCTGAAAATACTAAATCTACTTAACATCTTATAAGGCTAAAATTGTATTGACTTATTTAAACACCCTCTTGCCAAGAAAGCAATGAAATGCTAAGAAAGCATACGTGCAGTGGCAGTGTGGATATGAGATGACCACCTTAAGAGTATGTTCAAACGGCTTAATTGCGGGGCGTACAGTATGCTCCACAATTACGCCGTGTCTTCGGGAGTCACGCTGACCAGAGGAGGCGTAATCCATAGTTTTCTTTGTGAACTGTGGATTAACGTAAAGTAGTAGAGCGCAGTATGCTCGCAATATGTGGCAGAATGCGCCACAAAATAAGCCGTGTGAACATACCCTAATACTCTACCTTTTATTAGCTTAAGGAGCTGTTACACTTTAAACAAAATGTTGGCTGCATGAAGGCCACTGTACGTTTCCCCAATGTCAGAGGAAAGAAGGTTTGATAATATGGATTTCAACAAATCTCATCCTTTCTTCCCATGGGGAACAAGCTTCTCCTACAAGAATTTTATTTCCCTGTTGCCATTAGATGTAATGTGAAGTGGGATATGAGGTAACTGGCTGAAATAGCTGTTGACCCTATGAGCAGAATTTAGTACCGTGGTCTCAAAAATTACAATGGCTTTAGGATACAAGATTTTCAACATACAACATACTTTCCCTGGGACATTGTATGTTGAGTATGGTTTCAACATATAATGGACCAGGTATTTATCCAGGCAATTACCATGAACATTTTACTTGTAAAAAATCTGTAATAGTGAAGTACATACTGTGACTGGCGGTCTAATAGCGCCTCTCTACAGTACAGTGCGGTCTTACATGTTCTGTTCTGCTCTTTACCAATTTAGGGACCATTTTCTTTTTTCTGGTGCATGGAGTATGAAGTACATGACCCAAAGAAGTTTCTGTCCTCAACATAGTAAGCAATTTACTGCTTCCAGCAGCTCTTTCTGGCTATTGTATGTAAAGACTTGCTTCATCTTTATTAGTTATCTGCTTCCTTTTCTCAAATCCATATTTTGCATTATGTTGGGAGACATTTTGGGTTATCGGAACCAATTAACAGCTTTCCATACAGTTATGGTTTCAACATACAGTTGTCACCCTGGAACCAATTAATTTAACAACAACTGTAGTTGTTATTAATGACTATAAAAATCTCCAGTTTCCTGAGTCTGCTTAGACATTAATTGCCAGAATAGGCTAGATTGGTGTTATTCCTCACCAGGTTTAATTTCATTTTTTAGAGTTACTCTGCGGCCTCCCATCTAACACTCTTGCTCCCCTTCAATCCATTCTCAACTCTGCTGCCCGTCTTATCCACCTCTCCCCTCGCTACTCCTCTGCCTCTCCCCTCTTCCAATCCCTGCACTGGCTTCCCATTGCCCAGCACATTAATTTCAAGTTACTAACCATGACCTACAAGGCTTTCCATAACATCTCCCCTCCATACATCTCTGCTCTAATTTCCAGATATCTCCCCTCACGCAAACTCCACTCCTCACAGGACCTTCTCCTCTGCTCTCCTCTTGTCACCTCCTCACATAACCGTCTCCAAGACTTCTCCCGTGCTTCCCCCACACTCTGGAACTCGCTGCCCCAACACATCAGACTCTCCTCCACTTTCACCAGCTTCAAAAGCAACCTGAAAACCCACCTCTTCAGGATAGCCTACGACCTAGAATAACCCCGCTGTCACTACACCCTCCAAAAAAAAAGGCTGCCCCTCACCTTCTGTCTCTTTCCCCCTTCCTTGTAGATTGTAAGCCTTCGCAGGCAGGGCCCTCTCTCCCTCTGTCACAGATTGTCACTATTGTTATGTATGTAACCCCCTGAATGTACAGCGCCCTGGAATAAATGGCGCTATAAAATAAATAATAATAATAATAGGGTTATGTCTAAGGACTTGTTTCGTCTGTTTTAGTTATCTGCCTCATTTTCTTTCATTTCCATTTTGCATTATGTTGGGGGGGTCCACCTTTTGGGGCCTCGAAACCAACTACAGCGGTTACAACATACAATGGTTGTCCCAGAAGCATCAATATTGTATGTTGAGCGACCACTCTATTTGAGAACATGGGTCTAATTTTATATAGATTTTTACTCATCAAAACAAAACCCATGAATGACTCGTGCTATAGAATCCTTTATTAATATTATAACAATGAATGAATAATGTAGAATAAAATGTAATATTGAAGAATTAATGTTAATAACCAAAAAAGTAGAAGAAAACATTTGGTATGAACCAAGATTTCTAGCAAACAAACAGTGACATCGGGCCTACCTGGACAGACAGACCTACTTATAGACCTGTCCCTTAATGTAAACACATTTCCAAGGAAATCTCACTATGAATATGACATCAGGTTTATAGCCTACTTGCAGGTCTGGCAGATTTTCCTATTCAAAATCACAGAGATAAAATTTAGAAAAAAAACACTGTTTTTGGCATGTGTATTGACATGGTGGACTGAATTTGCAAATGATTTAGATGCCCTTTTACATTAGCAAATAATACAATACGCTATTTGTTTCCTCCAGGTTATACCTCTCTGCTGCCAGCTGGGGAACAGGTGTGCAAAGCCAGTGACAGATGCTCTTAGTGAGGCTGTACTGAAGTTAATAAACCCGTGTGTTAATAAGAACTCAAAGACATTTGTACACATGTACGGATATAGAATACACACACATGCACATACTGATACATGCATACATACATCATACAAATACATACACATTGTCACGAGTGCTCCTGCGGCTCTTACTCGCAGGTGCACCCATGTCGCCGCCGTATCGGCGTGTGATGGTGCGACCTACATGTCATTCCATGGGCGCACTCGTGATCCCACTCCCGGCATCTGTAACTTATCTCTCTTCACTCCCTGTGCTGTCTATGCTTGCCGGCGGGCACGACCCTGCCCCCACTGGGGGCCAGCACGCTGGAAATTGGATAATTGACAGGCTCTGGTCCTTTTTTTATCTAGCCTGCCTCTGACTTCCCCACTGAATCCATAGTGCCCTAGCCTATGCGAGAAAGCGTTCCAGAAGTTGTTCCTGTCATTTCCGTGTACCAGTTCCATTTGCCTCCATCTATTGACCACAAACCTTTGCCGCCTGTACCTTTCTGCCTTTCCCCGACTACGAGTTTGCGTCACAATTTTGTACCACGCTACACCTCGGCTGCCACCGCAAGTTGTGTCAGGGGTAGTGACCTGGTAGTGTTTCACCACAGCAAGCCCAACTTGCCTTGCGGCGGGTTCTGGTGAATACCGGATCTACTTAAGCCATGTGAACATGGCTTAAACTGGGACGTATTTCAGCCCGTATTTCGCGCCATACTGCGCTAAATATGGGGTGAGACACATCCCAGTCATTACGGTAATCCACAGTTCTTATAGAGAACTATGGGTTACGCCTCCTCTCCCCGCTCGCACAATATGCCACGGGGGGAGATAAGTGACATGTCTATTACTAGCGGTGAATACGCGCCGCTAGTAATGAATGTCTATGGGGCCGGCGGGCTGTGCCCCCCCAACTCCCCGCATCGCGGGAGTCGGCGCGAGCTCTCGTAGTCCCGGCATAATTGCGGGGCATAATTACGCCTGCAATTATGCCATGTGAACATAGCCTTAGATTCTGCTCCCTGGTGTGGCTTATAATACCACTTGTGGTAGTCCAGTGGATTCACACCTCTGGTCTGCCATTAAGGTAAGCCTACCATTACACACATGCACAGATATACTCACACAAATACTGTATATAAACATATACATTCAAATAAGGTGAAAGGAAAAGAGCCAGAACTCTAGCACTACCTATTAGATGTAGCATTCAGTCAAATCTGACTCATCAAACTTTGTAATTTGACTAGGAAACTAAAGCCAAGTCAGTTACCCATCTACAGACAAATGTTTTGGGGGTGTTTTCCCCTTGTCAGTACACAAAAAAGGGCCTAGGGTGGTCGTGAGAGGGTTTTTGACATTTGTTCAAAAAGGATAAAATTCCCCTTTTTTGGGGGAGGCACCATAAAAGTGTTTGGAGACTTATACACTAAGATGGTTCCCCAAAATTTTTAAAATAGTTGAATTTAATTTTTAAGGGAAAAAAAAAACAAAGCCCCATCTGTTGGAGTTATCATTGCGTAAAATCACATCTGAGTTACTAAGTCTTGAAATGTGGCAAGGAGACTAATGAGGAACTCTCCCTAATGAGAAAGATTACCCTTTTTAGGCTTTGCTAAAAACTTCTTTAAAACCATTTCCCCTATTCTTGGGTTTGGGGATTTTGGGGGGGGGGGAAAAACACTCTGAAACAGCCTTCAGTTGATGGCCAACTGGCTTAACTTTAGTCTTCATGTCATGTTTCAAGCCTTAGCGTGTTAGATGTGACTTTGAGGAACACTACATTAAAAAAAAGGGGGGGCCCCTGGAGGGTTTAGCTTGAGATTATTTGTATATTTTTTTTTTTTTTAGTGAAGTATTTTTGGTTGTAAATTTCCAAAATCCAAATTCATAGTTCCTTCCCAATTTTAAAAAACATTTTCCTTTTGAAAACTGCCTTCAGTGAAGTTTTGAAATAAGGTGCGCATGCTATGCAATAGGTCCCTCTTCATGTCCATAAACCATACTTGCCAACTCTCCCAAAATGTGCAGGAGACATTAGAAAAATAGGAGTTTTCACAGACAAGTTGGAGAAGTTGACTTTAGCATCTGAGCAGATAATTGGCCAGGATCAAAGATAACTCCCAAACCCAGCGCTGAAAAACAGATGGGCTTTTAGCTCCCTACCCCGACCCAACCCCCAACATACTTGCTCCCCTTCCCCTTTCAGGTCAAGTTGCCCAAAAAAGTGGTGGTATCCCCTCTTCCTGGTCCTGGGTTTGGGGGAAATGTTTTTTTTTTTTAAATTTTTTTGGGGCCCCCCTTAATTTATTTTGGAAGGCAAATCTACTATATGTATACCTATATTAAATGATTTTTCTTCACTGGGATCAGACCCCTAAAAATTGCATGTTTACTCTATTAATCTTCCACCATGCACCCTCCAGCAGCAGTGAGTGCAATCAGTTTGGGTTTCCCGATCCTGTGACAAACGTACCAAATTTATATTGAAAACTCCCAGTTGTCTTGCTGCTTTCTGTGCTGCCTTAGTGGTTTTTTAAAAAATATTTGGGGGTTTTGGGCTAATTTTTGTGACTGTGTTTAAAATTTTAATGCCATTTTTGGGATTTCTTGCTATTTTAAGAAGATTGTGCGGGGGGAAATTTTGACTAAATTTAACAAAACACAGAAAACGAAATTTGATTTTTGGATTTCCTATTACACAAAAAAGGGCCCTTTTTTTGGGGGGCCCCAAAACACAAAAAACAGAGACCAGTTTAGGGGAAGCCTAATAACATGAGGTGTATTTTTAACTGTTTTCAGGGCAAAAGATGGAGAAAACCCGGAAGGGGGAAATCAAAAAATATTTTAAGGGCTTCAGGTCCTTTTAAAAAGCATTTTTCCCTTTTTTAGTAAATCTTTACCCGTTTAAGAAAAGCTGTAAACAGGCCAACGGTTTTTCCCAAAACTGGGGCACCCTTTTATCTGTCCCTTATTTAAAATTTTTTTTGCTGGGATTTTAAAGAATTAAAAATTTTTTTCTATTAAAAAGACAAGGGGCACATTTTTTTGAGAAAGCATGGCAGAAAAAGGAAAAAAGCAGCTGTATAGGGCGAAAAATCTCCAATAGGGTTTTATTTTGGAAGCTTTTTGGGAGGGACAAACCTGTAGGATATTTGGTGGGTGGTCATCTTGTGATCAGTAAAAATATTTAAATTTAAATTTGCATTTTGGGATTCTTTGCCTCTGGGCTCCCCTTTTTCCCGCTTTTGAAAAAAACCCGACCCCTAAATGTTATCTCTAAAAAGAAAATTCTGTGGGATGGGGGACCTAAAACCCCAGAGACATCCAGGATGTGTCTCAGGCAACAGACAATGGAAAACCGAACTTTCAAACTGATAGAGACTAAATTAAGGCTCGCCAATGTCCCCATAAGAACCTAAATAAGGAGAAAGCTTTTTCTATTCTAGATCTGAAAAGGATTGACATTGTTTACTTTAACTTAAAGGGGTTGTCTCATTACAAGGATGTTATATTAAAAATCTTGCAAAAACAAGTCACTTTGTTATATGTGTCCATTAACATTGTCCTACCTATTCCTAGATATCCCTTCTTGTATTGGCTGCATCAGCTCCTCAGGTCGATATAGCTACAGACCTGTTCACTCTCATGATAGGCTGCCAGGACTAGTTGCTATAGCTACTGACCTGGCTTCTACTGCAGCCTAGTAGACTCCAGTAAACATGCCACTGAATTCAAAGTGAAACCCAGAAAACAGGACTGAGGTAAGATGAATTAATGTAGTGAGACAACCCCTTTAAGTGCATGTAATCCTAAAACTGTGAAGAAGTAAGTCATTCATAACTGCATCTCACAATTGTATAACTATAACCATGGACTTAAAGGGATATTCTTATCACATTAAGTGATGGTATATCGAGGCCCAATGATTTCCCCAACTTATGTTGTTATGTAGGACATACAAATCTCCTGTGAGTCTTCAGAAGATTGGAGCATGGTCAGATTTCCACTGTCCAGGATGAACTAGGGATAATGCAGACATTATGTACATTATGTGGGAGTGTATCATTCTAGGGCCATTCTGGAAGGGAGTTCTCAGTCTCATCCATAGGGTGCACAGTATCAAAATACAAGCAGAACCGCTGACATATATTTTGGGTTGTTTACCGGATCAGTAGCGGATTCACCTATTGCTATCAGTATTTCTTAACTTTATTAAATCACAAAAATTAAAATTTATACAAAAATTTAGTACAAATTCCAAAAGGTCCTAAGCAAGGACTGTATGCCTAATCCATGTAAATAACGAGTGTTAATAATAGCATACTACATTAGAATGTCTCCCCACACTTAATGTAACTAAATAGACTAAATCATTAGTCCTCAAGAAATACTATATAATGAGTCGGTAATCTTTTATTTCTTGAGAACTAATGATTGAGTCTATTTAATTACATTAAGTGTGGCGATGCATGCTAATATAGTATGCTATAATTAACACTTGATATTTACATGGATTAGGCATACAGTCCTTGCTTAGGACCCTTTGGAATTTGTACTCTGTGGTTTTTCTTGGCGATTGTCTTTTTTACACTAAATTTTTGTATAAATTTTAATTTTTGTGATTTAATAAAGTCATTGATCTTTTACCCCATACTCTCTTGAGTTGTTTTTGGATTTGGTCTTGGCTTTTTGGAGAGGGGTAAATTATGAGACGGGGCCGACACTGTGATGTGCCTAGCCTTGAGAAGAGATATTCTGGATATATATGCGCTTGGATTATCAGTATTTCTTGTATGCTTTATGTCGCTCGTAAGCTTGTCGCATTGCACTGGTTGCAGTCATCTCCATCAACGTTACGAGAGTATATAAGCAAACTGAATACCATAACCCATCTAGAGAGGGCTGTATATGTAAAAAGGGAAGGCGTTACCCAAATTTGAAAGAATTTGGGGTCTTTGGCTGGACACCCCAGGTCTCCTTTCTTCTTTTCTCTTAAGAACCCATGTTTCATTTCTTGCGCTGGGCAGTGGAGTAGTTAAGTCATGTGAGGGGGAGGGTACAACACCTGAGAAATCTTTACTCAGGTTTTGCTTTGAGGTTTCTATTTGTGGAGGGGAGGGCTCTTTGTTTCTGTGTCTTGGATCTCTTTATGATGTGTCACAATGGAATTATTTCATCATATTTCCTTATATGTACAGCTTGAACTTTGTATTTTTATTGCTGAGTTTCTACTCTTTAGAATTTGGTCATCTTTGTACACTCGTTTTATTGTTTAACAACTTTATTGTCTTAAAAAGGAAAAAGTAAATAAAAAAGATTTGATTTAAAAAGTGATGGCATAACCTTTAAGATATTCCATCCTTTTATGTTTAGTAGGGATCTAGTCTCTCGGAGCCCTGGAAATTGTGAAATGAAGGGTCCACAGTGCTGATTCAGCAGTGCAGTGCATTCATGTTCTTTCTCTGCACAAATTACAGATAGGCCTCGTTCACACGGCTTATTTGGGTGCTGATTGGAACCATACTGCGCACCGTATTTGCGCTGTAGTACGGCTCCAATCCGTCCCAGTAAGTACTGTAATCCACAGCTCTCATAGAGAACTGTGAATTCCGTCGCTCCTCCCCGCTCGGCGAATCCGCCGGGTGGGGAGAAAGTGACGTGAATTATTTACGGCGTGTACGCACCGTAGATAATGACAGTCTATGGGGCCGGCGAGCCGCCGGCCCCTGCCCCGCTGCACGGCTGCCGGCGTAATTGCGGGGCAAAATCCGTCCCCACAGTTACGCCGGCAATAAGCCGTGTGAACGGGGCCATAAAGGCAATACTAAGGCTCCGTCCACAAGGCAATAATTTTCTGTTTGATTTTCAGATTGTTTTCTGATTTGAAAACCCTCTGTAAACCTACTAACCTACCTGTCTGTCAACCATCCTGATAGACTTAAATAAAAAATTCGTTCAGTAGTCTAAACTGAAAGGATTTTCTGACGGGAAATCCAACCGTCTAAAAAACTTAAAAACTCTCAATGAAGTCTATTCTATTCTTTGACCTCTCAGTTAAAAGGTTGTTTCTTTATTGGAAGACCCGTTTTGTACACTTGTCACTTCAGTTCCATGAAGTGACAAGTGCACGAAATGCATCTTTCGTTAAAGAAATAATAAATAATAATCTTTATTTATATAGCGCCAACATATTCCGCAGCACTTTACAATATAGAGGGAATAAGTACAGACAAACCAGACATTACATTATAAAAAAGCTACTGAGAAATGAGAAACGAGGTGTGAGGGCCCTGCTCGCAAGAGCTTACAATCTTTTAACTGAGAGGTCCAGCACTGACTCTTCCCTGTGACAGTAAGAGGAATAGACCTCATTGAGAGTTTTTATTTTTGCTCCGATATCTCCAAGCTGGGAAACGGATTGTCACAGAACAAACTGCAATTGACCTTCTATAACCCAGTTCTCAATTTGAAGCTTTAGGGAGTGTTGTGCCTCGTATTGCACAACTCCCAAAGGTTAGTGTACTTGCTATATACTAATGATCACTATTTATGGAAACTCCATTTATTGCACTGCGCTGTCTCTTGTCTCCCCTTCCCTATCTTCTTTCATATAAAAAACTTAGAACATGTTCATCCTTCTGCCTGGTTTTCAGGCGGAGAATGAACTGCTCAATGTAAAGGGGGAATGGCTGAATATGGAAAACTGCTGCCAGAAGCCATACCCCTTAACTTTAAAAAAAAAGACAAAATACTGGTCAGATATTTCGACCAGTATTTTGTCAGTGCCGTGTGGATGCACCCTAAGAGCTACACGGGCAGCAGGAGGCAAAAATGCTGCAGTGCAGCATGGGAGAAGCCGCACAGAAGTTAAAAAGCCATGCATTTGAATATTCTTATAATCACTTAATATTATACTTACTCAGACTACTACGAAGCAGGTTAAAAACCAGGATGCAGAAAAACCACAGTACACAGTAACATGCCATCTAATCTACCAGCAGCATGTTATAGAGCAAGAGTAGCTGAGCAGACTGACACGTAGCTTAATGGGGAAAGATTCAGTAGAACCTCCTTGTTTTGCCCATTTTGCTAAGTGCTGCGTCTTGCCCCAGAAAGGAGCACACTCCCACCTAGAGTCCTTTATATGCTGCATTTGGGTATGTTCTATATTTGGGTCAATTTCTAAATTTGTATATAATATATAACTACCCTTTATCTCTTAACTATTAGAACTTTCTTGGATTTATCAGTAACAATTAAGAGTAGTAAGAAGTTCCTAAAGTTCTAAAATTCCTTGGGTCTACTAGACAAAATTATTCTAGGGACCTACCCTCTGTCTAGGCAGGTCATGTGCATGTAGGGTTTAATAGTATATCTGGTGACTGGTGATGAAATCGGCTTCAAATGAGGGTGTCTTCTGATAAAACTTTGGGACCCTTATGTATAAGGGGTTCATTATTGTGTCAAAGATGGGCCCCATTATAGGATCCACCCCTGGTACTAAGATTACAACTAAAACTAGTAAAAAAAAAATCTTCTATGTGTAGATTCAGGTTACCTATTTCACTTCACAAAAAATATCCAGAAGAGGAAACAATGGGAACTTTACAGAGGATGATTATATCGTATTTGAATGTAAAAGTATCAAACAAAGATTGAGAAAGAGGAAATATCAGAAGAGGACTTTGTCCAGAGCGGAGAGTCAAGCGAAAGAATTAGACATTCAGATATTCAGACTTTTTCTGCAGGAATGAAATTAGTTTCTTAACCGCAGAAGAAATCTGATTTTGTGAACAAGTACCTTTTTATCTACAACATATAGAAAGGAATGCAGTGCCATTAGTACTATGATGCACAGCTTTGTTCTAGTGTTTTTTCAGCGTGATTATTAGTTAAAATTTTACGTCAGGCCTATCAATGCTAAATATCAATAACTCGTTGTCTTTAAATGGGTTGTCTAATGGAAGAACAGAAGAAAATTCATTTAAAATGAGACCAGGGTAGGGAAGAAAAAGAAAAGTTATACTTACCTCCTGATCCTGCAATGCTGCAGCTCTCAAGCTCCCAGGACCTGTTTCTATAGTCATTAGGGTCCATTGGCCACTGTTGGTGTCCCTCATGAAAAAGATCTTTATTGGAAAAAGTAGCCAGCTCACCTCTCATGCAGATACATTTTGCACGGATGACACCCTTCGCCAGGTGCAATCGTCACAATCCAAAAAACAGATCCAGCAAAATATAAACATGGAATAAAATGTCCATATTTATTGAATCCAATTAAAAACAAGTTCAGAAAATCCAGCCATAGTCAAATTTTTACGCGTTTCAGGCCATTTGCCTTTAGTCATAACAACAATGAACCTAACTTACCAATGTAGATGGCACAGACTGCTTTGAAATTAAGACGGAGTGGTTAATAGAGGAGACCTCAGATGCAAACTTCTAGGTGATGGAGTCTTATGGATTCTTACTTAAACCACCCGGCAGCCAGAGTGTCTTAATATAAGATAGGGCTTTATTTATCGTTATTGATTTTCTTGAAATAGTGGATGCTTAATGCAATTACTTTTTCTATGTAATTACTTTAATATTTGTGAACCCTTTTGAAGAGGCTACTGCTATGATGCTATGTGCAAATTGGTTATTCCTTATTTATTTATACTGTTTTAATCTCTTTTTTTTTATAACCATGCCCTAAGGCTAAATCCCCACTGCATCGGACAAAAAACGGCCAATTTTTTCCGGTGCATGACCGTATTTTTTCCGATGCATGACCGTGGTTTTTATCACGTTTTACGCAAAAAATGCGATCGGTTCTCGTTTTTTTGCCATCGGCCCATAGAATTGATTAAATGGGGAGACGATGAAAAAACTCAAAGCGCCGGCGTATTATACAACATGTTGCTAAATACGCCGGCGCCAAAAGATGAGCAGAGAAAAAACAACTTGTGTAGACTACAGGTCGATTTTTCTATTAAAATCTATGGACTGCCTGAATGATCGTATTTTTGGTGTTTTTAGAATCCTAAACCCGCTGAACATACTATCGTTTTTCATTGTAGTGGAGACATAGCTTAAAGGGAATATGTCGGCAATTATTTTTTTTTACTTATTAAATCAAGCCTCTGATCCATATTCTTTTCCTCTTGGCGGTTTTTATTTCCCGATTGTAGATTTCTCAATTCGGCATCTATATGTGATTGTGGGGAAGACATTCTTGCTTGCACTGCTTTAACAGCAGTCAGAGAGATACTTTACAGCAGCTTCATGCCCATAGGATTCTTATGACAGTTCTGTTTCCCCTAGACGTTTTATAGGAAAACTTTTCACTGTGAGATGAGGGGAGGGGGAGCTGTGACATCTCCTTTGTGGACTGGTGGATTCTGTGTTATCTATACACATTGGTGTCTCCTTTCAGTGTGACCCTGCTTTTACTGATAATGACCAGACTGCTGAAAAGCTCTCAAAACAGAACAGGAAGTATCAAACTATTATTAGGCCTAGTGGCCAAAGTGAAAACTGCAGAATTAAGATTAAAAAAATACTGAAAGTGATATGGAAAATAAAAAAAAACATAACCAAAAATTCCTAAAAAATGTATTTAACATAAAAATGTGAGTTAAACAATAAGTCATTTTTTGATGACACATTCCCTTTAAGAGTCCTTTAGGCTCAAACAGCATTGGCAATTATACTGCCAGTTATTTTAATCTTATAAATCCAATCATTTGAAAAGAAACTAACCCCCTGATTTTATGAATGAATGTAATGATAGATTTCTCTTTTGATTCAAAGGCACAATTGCTTTCGACAGGGCACAGTCATCATTGCAAATACTTCATGTATTGAAAAGTTTACCAAGATTTATAGATGCAAAAAGTAATTTTCCTAACAGGATTAGTCTGGTCGTAGGAACTCAATGATATGTAAAATTGAGTGGTACACTGTGAAAGAAGCAGTTTCTCATGAATTGCAAAACAGTTCACCAAAGATAACTGTCCTGTGAGTCTCTTGTCTGATCCTTTAAAGAGCTTTTAAACATGACTCAGGTTATCAGTCAAACCAGAGACACTCAGCACTGTTACTGCTCCTCCTCAATACTCAGTGGTGTTATGGTTGGCTGTGTGTGAGATGCCATCAAGCCCTATACTTTAGAAGAGAACAAGCACATTGGTTTCCTGTGCTATCAATGACAACTTGATGTGTACTGTAGGGTGTAATAGTGGATCAATGGAATAAAGCTGGGAAAAGATGTTGGCACTATCAATGCCCCATAATACAATCAACATTCTTCCATCACTTTGTAAATGGCAAAATATGAATTGTTTAAACAATAGTAGAATTCTGTTATGTAGACAGATTCAGTGTGCTCTGATAATTAAAGACATTAAAGACTACTATTCAATATTACAGATCCACATAATGAACTGACCATGAAAGGGGTTTTACCATCACAGGCACTGATGACAGATCAATAGAATATGCCCCCGGCGCTGACGTAGTTACCCTCCATTTATTTCAGTGGAAGTTCTGAGTACAGCTGATGAAACTGATGGGTTGTACTAGGGACTTCCATTGAAATGAATGTAGAGTGATTGGGCCAGTGTGGACACTTCTCCGTTCACAACAGAGAGCTTTGGGGGTTTGTTCTGGAGAGAGGTGCAGGTCCTGGAGGTGGATCCCACACTTGTCTGACATGGATAGCATATCCTATCAATATGTCGTCAGTGTCTGTTATGGGACAACCCCTTTAAAGGGGTTGTCTCACTAAAAAGATTGCTTTTTATGTTAAAGATCTTGCAAAAACAAGTCACTTTGCAATATGTGTCCATTAACAGTGTCCTACCTATTCCTAGATATCCCCTCTTGTATGGGATGCATCAGCTCTTCAGGTCGCTATATCTACAGACCTGTTTGATCTCTCCTGGTAGGCTGACAGTGCTGGTTGCTATAGCTACAGACCTGGCTTCTACTGGAAGCCAGTAAACACGCCCCTGAATTCAAAATGAAACCAAGAAAACAGGACTGAGGTAAGATGAATCAGTGTAGTGAGACAACCCCTTTAAGGATCAACACACATTTATCATTAGCTATAATTACTAGATACTAGCTGAAAATTATATGGATGCAGTGGTAGATACAGTGGTTAATAATATGAACTCACTGATTACCAGTGTTTTTGCAGTGAAAAGGGACTTGGCTTCAGACAGAAAAACACTGTCAGACTGTTAGTGCAATGGTGTCTTTTGATTTATTTCCCATTTCCAGCCTTCCTGTGGTTGGCATTATTATTATATGGGTTTATTCCTGTTTTCTTTTCTATAGGTTCAGAAAAATTGGCTTGTTTTCTGCTTTAAAAGTAGCGCCACTCTTGTTCATGGTTCACGTCTGGTATTGCATCTCAGTACCACTGACTGAAAAGGGAATGTGCTGCGATAACGGAAATACTCTATAAGCAGTAGCGGTGCTATTTCTGTAAGAAAAGGTGACCGTTTTTTTAATCCTTGACAGCTCTTGTAAGTAGGGTTATTTACCTGGATTACCTCGTGTTTTAAGGAGGAAGGGAAAGAGAAAAAAAACGTATTTTGGACTCAGAAGAACAGTTTATACATTAGAGAAACTGGACTCTTCATTACTGGAATGGAGGCATTAACTCTTCCCTGCATGATAGCGTGATAGTAGAGAATAATGAGACATTATTTTGTTATTCCTTATATCTTGTAAAATACAGATGGATTCTTTTGGTGTTTATACTTCTAAAGTTTAGTTTAGGATTCATCTTATCGACTGCTCTTGAATATTTTTATCTAAAACAAGTATTAAATGCCAGGAATCCAAACCATGGAAACATTTTTCCTAACTTAGTAAAAGAACAACATCTAATAATTTTACAGTATAGCAATACAAAGTTTTGGAGAAAATAAATGGAGGAATTATGTTACAGATATGATAACTGTGTTGAAGTTATCAGATGTTAAAGGGAAAACTTTTTCAAAAGGGGTGAAGTATCTCATTATGGAGAAGCAGCATTTCGGTGGCTAAGGGATTTAGGGCAACATGTATGGGGCTGCGCCAGAAGTCTCGTGTCTTTTCAACCCAAAAACTGGCGCAGCTTCATTCGCTATATTTTTAATCAGGTGCACTCCAATATTAGGTGCATTACATAGCACCCCCCGGAGCAATTTGTAATGCGCCTGAGATCGGGGGTCTTGCTGGAGGCGTGTCGCACTACAACCGTACAAAGCTACACAGGTATGCCTTTTGTACGGCAAATCCAGGCGCACTACTGCTGGAACAGGTAGACCATTTTAAAAGTGGTTTACATGAGCCAGAATTGTTGCTTAGTAGTTAGAAAGCGCTAAATCTATGATCCACAGTAGAACAGGTTCATAGATTCAGATGCATTCTACACTACAAATGCGCGCAAAAAAAATGGCACCTGACCTATACCTGCCTATGGGGGACATAATTACCTATGGGGGACATACCTGCCTATGGGGGATATAACTGCCTATGGGGACATAACTACCTATGAGGGACATAACTGCCTATGGGGGACATAACTGACTATGGGGGACATACCTACCTATGGGGGACATAACTGCCTATACCTGCTATGGGGGACATAAACCTGCTATGGGGGACCTATACCTGTCTATACCTGCTATGGGGGACATATACCTACTATGGGGCACATATACCTGCCTATACCTGCTATGGGGGACATATACCTGCTATGGGGGACCTATACCTGCCTATACCTGCTATGAGGGACCTATACCTGCCTCTGAGGGGACATATACCTGCCTATAGCTGCCATGGGGGACATATACCTGCCTATTCCTGCTATGAGGGACCTATACCTGCCTCTGAGGGGACATATACCTGCCTATAGCTGCTATGGGGGACATATACCTGCCTATACCTGCTATGGGGGACATATACCTGCCTATAATTACACACCATACACACCATACATATACACCATACATGTACTAAATATATTGGTTCCGACTTACATACAAATTCAACTTAAGAACAAACCTACAGTCCCTAACTCGTATGTAACCCGGGGACTGCCTGTATTCCAAAAGGCTTATGGGAAGAGAGCTGAGCTCCCCAGCGCCATCTATTGAATGAAGCAATCCTCATGTCACATGTGACTCACTGAGTCTTGCAATGTGCTTTGTTCATTTGCATACAGTGGTTTCGGGGTATTTGCCCCTCATCAGTAGAACTTACGAGCTGGCTAAGTGAGATGATTTGAGCCACACTCATACAATAAGGGAAGTCAGAAAAGTTAAGTCAAGAACAGGAAATCCCAAAAATGCAAACAGGGAAACAGCTAGAGAAAAAAAACGGAAAAAAACAATACTCACCTCTGACGTGCCATTCGATCTAGCAATACTCTTCGCTGGCCTGCTGATGTCTTCTGGCTTTGGCCATTGCTGCTGCGTGTACATAGCTGCAGCATTCACATGACACAGCCCCAGGTCACCGTTTGGAAGTTAAGGCTCTTAACAATAGTATTGGGTAGTTTCATGTGATATTCCGTTTGGCTAAATCTGGAAGACAAAAGAAGACTGCTGGAGAGGACTGGGAGGTGCATAACTGGAACGAGCAGCATGTCAGAGGTGAGTATTGTTTATTTTTCTTCCAGAATCAATTTGAGTTTCAATAAGGGGAGTGGACAAACCCTTTAAAGGGAGTGTGCCATCAAAAAAATTGTCATTGTTTAAGTCCCGTTTTTATGTTAAACACTTTTTTTTAGGAATTTTTGGTTGTTTTTTTTTATTTTTCATATCACTTTCAATATTTTTAAATAATTCTTAAGTCTTGCAGTTTTCCCTTTGGCCACTAGGCCTTGTTTGCACTGCTTTAACAGTAGTCAGAGAGATGCTTTACAGTAGCTTCATGCACATAGGAGACTTAAGACTGACAGTCCCATTCACTTCTATTGGAGAGTTTTCTAGTCATGCTCTGTAACCTGGGAAGAAGTCACCATGCAGGAAGGTGAAAGGGTGAACTGTCACTATCTCCTCTTGTGATTGGTGGATCCTGTGTTATCTATTCACACTGGTGTCTCCTTTCAGTTTGACCCTCTTTGTGCTGATAAGGAGCAGACAACTGAAAATCTTTCTCTACAGAAGAGGAAGTGTCAGACTGTTATTAGGCTTAGTGGCCAAAGTAAAAACTGCAGGACTTAAGAATTATTAAAAAATATTGAAAGTGATATGGAAAATTAAAAAAAATATATAACCAAAAATTCTTAAAAAATGTGTTTAACATAAAACGTGAGTTAAACAATAACTCATTTTTGATGACACATTCCCTTTAAGGTTCCATCAGAGTGATGTCACACAAAGCACTGGGTCACGATACTACAACTTGAGCCATGTATCGCAAAGCATATCATGATATCTCTTTAGCAATGGTACACTGAGGCTCTGGGAGGGCCAAAATGCATTTGCCTAGTTAAAAAGGTAGTATGGCAGCTCATGATGACTGGCAGTGCCTGGTAGATGTGTTGTAAAAATATGTGGCAAAACTGTTATGGCTTTAGTCGGAGTAGCAGAATGGATTCTCAGGACAATCCATTATAACCTACTATTCCAATTGTGATGACAAAGTACGAAACATTTTTAAGGATTATGATTATTGCCGGTTTCGCCCAGTTTTTTTTTCTGAATTAAACCTATTTAGAGCATGTCTGAAGTATGCAGGCAGATTAGGGGTCTCACTCTTTTTATGTTGGCAGTGCCTTTGGTGATCCCATGATCTATGTATTGTATCCACATATGAATCAGTAAATTGGCCCCAGAGTTCCAGATAACACTGTCTGCTCTAGAGTTATTATTTTTCACTACTTTTTGTTTGGAGCGCCAATAAGGGCTAGTTACATAAAGAACAATCTGGCCAATGTGAAAAAGGTAACACCTGCACTCAGGAATGAGAGAGAAAAACAGTGGCGGAAACAAAGACGTCTGTGACAAATGCTATGATTTATGGTTATCAGAAGCTGAGTTAACAGTCTGGTTGCATCTCATAAGCGGTGACTCCGCCCTGAGTCAATATACCGTTCAAATAGTAGGCGACAAGAGTAGTCTTTAGCACAGCCTGGTACTGTACACCCTGCTGTGCTCACATGGACTATAGAAGAAGGCAGCATGATTTCTGTGTTCTGATGGCAATCTGATAAGCACTTCAGTCACCTCAAGCCTCATTGTGTTACTCACCTCCGCTCTGGCCCATACACGATAACAGTCTTTGCTTTTTTTATAGTTCTCTGTTTGAGTATGTGCTAGTTCCATTCTAATTACTAAAATATGAGATGTTGACATGCTTGTTGAATTGCTAACCAGTGGTACGGGAACTGTGCATTGGAAAGGAGAGCTAATAATGACTCATGTTTGACAGCCATTGCTATGTGCAACTAACTGCATATGGAATGTGCAGACATAGAAGCATTATTACATTTCCTAAGTTTCTATTAAAGAATAAATCATAATATTCCTTTGTAAAAATAAACCCCTAAAAATAAATAAGTCATATAAATGCTATAAGTTAAAATTCATATTACTTTCTTATAAAAAGCATAATCAATTCTAAAATACATAGAATAGATCCGAGGGTACTAATTTCTGAACCTGTTCTTGATATAAAATCTTCTAGAATTAGGTGTATATACTAGTGTGTCTCAAAAAAGTAGAATACCATTAAAATTTTTATTTAGGTCTGTAATTCAGGTCACATAGAGAAACCCTTATAGACTCATTACACACAGAGCGATAGATTTCAAAAGGTTATTTATTTTATTGTGGATGATAATGGCTTACAGAGAATGAAAACCCAAAATTCAGTATATCAGAAAATTAGAATAAATGTATAAGACCAATGGAAAAATGAATTGTAATTCATAAATGTTGGTGTACTGAAAGGTATGTACACTCAGGGCCACATGTATGAAAACTGTCTCGGTCTAAAACTCACTCTGTTGCCCATAGCAACCAATCAGAGCTCTCTTCTCATTTTTTCAAAGCACTATATGAAATGAAAGGGGCTCCCTGATTGGTTGCTATGGGCAACAAAGTGAGTTTTAGACCTTGACAGTTTTCATACATGTGGCCCTAAATGCACTCAATATTTTGTAAGGGTTCCTTTTGCATGAATTGCAGCATCAATGTGGCGTGGCATGGAGATGATCAGCCTGTGGCACTGCTGAGGTGTTATAGGAGCCAAGGTCACCTTGATAGCGCCCTTCAGTTTGGCTGCATTGTTGGGTCTGGTGTCTCATCATAGATTCTCTATGGGGTTTAGGGCAGAGGAGTTTGCTGACCAATCAAGCACAGTGGTATTAAACCAGGTATTGGTACTCTTGGCAGTGTGAGCAGATGCCAGGTCCTGTTGGAAAATAAAGTCAGCATCTCCATAATAAGAAGTTATTTATAATGTCAAACTATATAAAATGAAATTACATGCATTTAATAATAAATTATATAATATAAAATAAATATAAAATTATATACTATCACACAAATATACAATTATCTCTTAGAAAATGTATTTAAAAGTAATATTATCTAAAATAATTTTTAAATTAAATAATATTAATTAATGAAACCAATACAACATCTACCATATATCCCGTTCTCAATTATATGTTTTAGCAGCCATTATTGAATTCTGGCATTCATTTATACACATGTTTGGCACATTACTAATGCGCCAGTGTGCCAAACACATAGGCTAGGCGCATCGAACTTTAGGCGCCATTTAAGACGGCAGATTCACCTTTTTTTATATTCAGACGCATTATACACTGATAAAAGATGCAAAAAATTGTCTTGAGGCGCAAAGCTTCATACATGTCGCCCATAATATCTATACTGCACACTTACATTAAACTAATGAAAGTAAAATGGTGTATTTGTTAGTCACTATAACAAGTCTGAAATAATCACTGTATTGTGCCAGATACACATAGTTGAGTCACATTATTTTGACTACTTTCTACTTTTATCGTTGGCAGCTCATGAAGTAAGTCACATATGGTGAGCTGGCTTGGTGGGTATATAAGATGTGTGATAGGCTATCTGCAGATATATCCCTTGTTGCTGTCATAGATTAAAGGGGCGATTTATCAGAGTTGCAAAAAAGGTTGATTTTTGGCTTTTGGACCAAGGGTGGCAGTATTTCTAAAACTGTGCAATTTTTGAACTGTTCGTGTGCTGCTGTGGTGAAAGTATATTGTGCCACTGATGTCAGAAGTGAACGTCAGCTATGGACCAACAAAACTACAGTAAAGCAGCTCACCACCAATATTAACCAGAGGTCCACCAGACTTGTGTCTAAAACAACAGGTTAGTGAACCCTACTCCATATTCTGCTCTGAAGTAGGCGGATAGTCACTGCACCTCTGCTAACGAAGTTGCATCAACAGTAAGGGGCCGTTCACACGGCTTATTCTGGGACGGATTGGAGCCGTACTGTGCGCCTTATTTGCGCTGCAATACGGCTCCAATCTGTCCCAGTAACTACGGTAATCCACAGTTCTCATAGAGCACTATGGATTCCGTCTCTCCTCCCCGCTCGGCGAATGCGCCAGACGGGGAGAAAGTGACATGCACATTATTTATGGCGTGTACGTGCCGGGAATAATAAATGTCTATGGGGCCGGGGAGCTGCGCCCCCACCCCGCTCCCCGCCCCGCCCATTATTCAAGCCGGAATTGTGGGCGAAATCCGTCCCGCAATTACGGCTTGAATAAGCCGTGTGAACGGCCCCTAAGGGAGCGTTCTCACGGCACAGGACAAATACCGGCCAGTTTGCCGGCCGGCATTTGTCCCGTTTTGCAGCCGTCACCACGGCCGCGGTGGAGGAGAGGGGGAGGGGGGGGCGGCTTTTCTCCGCGACGAGCTCTCCCACTGTGCTTATTGAATGTTTTGTGGCCGGCCCGTGGGACGGAAAACCAGTGCAGTGGGGACTGCTACACGGGTTTTCCATAGAGCACCATTGTGCTCATTTTCAGCCGGTTTTTCAGGCGGGCTGAAAAACCGCAATCCGGCTGAAAAACCGTCCGAAAACCTGTGCCGTGGGGACATGCCTTAAAGGCTTTAATTTTTAAGTCAGTGTCAGAATTGGACCTCCGCCGATAGGAAAAATCTTGCCTTCTTCAATAAGTCACATTTTTTGCTTCATCAAACAGATGGACATTGGCATGTCAGGTGAGAAACACCAGACAACAAACACCCTGCAACCGTTGCTGGAAGAACACAAGCTGGTGGTGGCAGTGCTATAATCGAATGTTTTCGTGGAATTCTCTGATGCCACTCATCTATGTGGAAGGCATTCCCAACCAATTTGGGCATACATTTACTTTTGCACATGGCATAGACCCATACGTGCTGGTTGTCTGGGATTGATAGGATCTTTCAGCATCCTCAATCCGCTATGGGATGCAGTCAGCATGACTCCAGATACCTGTGACAACCTTCCAGGACCTCATTGAGACACTCCTAACCGGTCTAGCCGCTGACCATGCTGCACACGGTGCAGATGCCAGTGCTGTCTACAACATTGCAATGTAAATGGAGCTTTATGCTGATTTTCTCTTCTTTGAACATGTTAACAAACAAGCTGTAGTCCGTTTCACATCATGTTCAAGACATCCATTTCATGTACATTTTGTTTGAATACAAACTAAAGCAAAATAGTCCATATTTGACTGCTAATTTTTCACATTGATATGTAACAATATCTGCTCCCAAGGCTACCGAGCAGAATCTCCCCTGAAGCCACAGAAGCATTTTTTCAAGGTTTTGCATTTGCTTCTTAATTTTTATTTTTCATTTGCCCATCAAACCTTGGACATAAACAATCTTTAACTGGAAAAAGTAATGGGAACTACCCAAGGTCACACATCTGCTGCTTTACACACTTTGTTATCAGTGATGTCACAATCATCAAGGACCTTCTATTCATTAAAACAGATGAATCACTAGGAGGATAAAATACGCTATTTTACAGTTTTTCCCTACAAGTACAAAAGAAGCTTAAAGGGAAGTTCTGTTTCGAAGCCACTTTTACTTTTTTATAGAGACATTGCATTATGAGCAAACCTAATAATAGGCATGAAAGGAAGTGAATGGGAACTTTTTAGCAGTCCTGCAAGCGGTTTATCATATCAAACTTTTAGAGAAATTAAGTTTTCTAATAACATTATGTAACGGAATTGCTTTTCGTATAAATCACAAGCAAAACAGCTGAAGAGGTTGTCTGCATTTGAAGACCATTTTACAATTTGCATATAGCACCAATATACACAAAGTTAACCACTACTTTTTTAACACGTGATTTTTATGTCCAGCATTCTGTGCTAAAATGTCTTCATATAGTTTTAAAGCACTAATAGCACATTATCCTTATACACAGCTCCAGATCTCCTGCATCATAAAATCCTGGCTGCTGTTCCCACTGCTATTTACAGGTTAGGAGTATAACAGTATGCACGAAGCGCCAGAGCTCCCTCTAGTTGTGGCTGCAGGAATCTAGAATCTTATTATCTTTATGTCTATGGAGGTATAAAATTGCAGGTGCTTGATGGTATATTACGGAGAAGGGTGGAGTAATGGCGAGGGGAGTAGTAGTCATATGGTGCACCAGCAGAGGTGTAACTTAAAGCTCCAGGGCCCAGTGCAAAATGCATAAAAGGGCCCTCATCCACGTTGTGCCATTTATAATATTGGTATCTCATTCAATAGAAGGGCTTCTGGGCCCACCAAGGCTCCAGGGCCTGGTAGCGACTACTACCTCTGCACCCCCTATAGCTACACCCCTGTGCGCCGGCGGTCAATAAACAGCAGGCAACAACTTTCCGGGAAACTTCAGGCTTTTACTCACGGCTCTTTCACTTGTGCATGTTACACTTTACTTTAGCAAGGCACAAAACACTTCAGCACCTCTCAGACACTCCAGTTCCTTCAGTGACACTTCCTGACAACCTCTCTTGTCCAACCTAGTCCAGCTGTGCAAAGGTGGTGGAACCTGGCGCTGACTCCATCCCAGCCCAATCGTGCAAGATGCTGGCACCTGGTGACTCAGGAAACTCTCTGTTCTCTCTAAGTGTCCCTTGCTCTCTTTAGCAGTTTTTCAAATTGCCCACTTGTATGACTATTGTGAGACTCTCACTTGCCTCTCTCTGTGTCACAGATGGCTCACTCCTTCTCTTGGTGCCCTTGGATTGCTGTTCTTTCTCTCTCTGTTCTTTCTGTGAGTGAGGTGACTACCCCAGCCTGCCCTACCTATCGACGGCAGATATGCAGGGCTCCCCCTTTTCTGCTGCTTGCAAACACTATGGGCCTCATGTATGTAAACTATCTAGGTCTAAGACTGCTTTGTTGCCGATAGCAACCAACCAGAGCTCCCCTTTCATTTTGTCAGAGCTCTATTTGAAATGAAAGGGTATCTCTGATTAAAAGTCTTAGTTTTCATACATGTCCCCCTAACTATGTACACACTCAGAACATAACACAGAACTGAGTGCAAAGCTAACAGGCTAACTATTTAGCTTTGTAACATGGCCCCTCTCCTGTCAGCTCTCTGATTGGCTGCTTGCCAAGCAGCACTGTCTCCCTCTCCAAGTTAACCCACTGCTGACATCTTAATAACTGAGCACTATTCCTACCTAAACTTAACTTGTATCTATTTTATACATTTTTACATTATAGTATACACTGCCTCTTACCTACTTACGGATCCCACACAAACACACATGACATATTTGCGGGGCCCCAAGCACGTCCCGCAAATGCAGTAAATCATAACACTCATTGAGTGCCATGATTACCTGCCGGGAAAGTGGAAGTAGGTGACAGGTGGGCTGGAGCAATGTTTGAAGTATGCGCTGGCAGGAAACGCATTGCTATACGCCGACTATTAACCATGTGAACATATCCTTACAGAGCTATATTAAAAAGGGAGCCCTAAAAGAAATATTTTAACATTGACCAGCCCACTATAAATAGATGGCATGACTGATCTTGTGCTGATCCTGAGTTTGCATGTAAATATTATTGCCATGATTCAAATGATTTAAAGCAATTATAACAATTATCCAGTGTTAAAGAACAAATCAATAAATTTTTATGGTTGATATAAATTAGTTGTAAAGATCTAAACAATCAATGTTTGTAAGGATTTTTTACCCTTTTTCAGCGACAGTCCTGGGTGCCGGAGGCCCACCAGTGGGGTTGATCCTTGGGGCCAACCAGTGGGGTTGATTGTGGGGGCCCACCCTTCAGATAGTATATATGACTGTAAATCCTGCATTTGACTTTTACACTCCACCTCTTGCTTTCTGTCTCTTGTTCTTTGCTTTTCTCCATGAAAAGCAGCCCCATGCTCTCCTGTGGGCCAGTCTGAGCCTGGCCGTATTAACCCATTACCGCCGTAGCCAGTTTTGGCCTTCCTGACAGAGCTCCAATTTTGAAATGTGACGCTTTATGTGAGAATAACTTTTTTTTTACACTTTTAACTATCCAAGTGATTCAGAGATTGTGCTTTAAATTAGTAAGAAATTTTGGTCCATACAATCCTTGTTATTTGTGAAAAATATCAAAATATCGTGAAAATTTGGAAAAATTTGCCATTTTCAAACTTCAAAAATTCCTTAGTTATTGTTAGTTAGTGTTAGTTATTCCACTCAAAATAGTAGTTTATTACTAGCATCTACCACGTGTCTTTTTTTACGACATTAGGGGACTTTAGTAGTAATTTTTCACATTTTCAAGAAAATTTGCAACATAGATTTTTTTAGGGGCCAGTCCAGTTCTGACATGGCTTTGAGGGGCTTGTATGTTATATACCTCCATAATTGACTCCATCTAAGAAACTTAGATGCCTTAAAGTATTTAAAACAACATTTAGGACGCTTGTTAACCCATTAGGTATTTCACAGAAAATAAAACAAAGTGGAGATGAAATTTCAAAATTTCACTTTTTTTGCAGACTTTTAATTTGTATCAATTTTTCACTGGAACGCGGTAGATGTGACCAGGTAAATGAAACTCAATATTGATTTGCCAGATTCTGACATTTTTAGAGATATCCCATATGTGGCCTTGTTGTGCTATTTGGCTCAACTACAAGCCTCAGAGTAGGAGGGGCACCTACCGGATTTTGGGGTCCCATTTTCAATACAATTTTATCTAGGCGCCACTCCAGGTTTGCAGACACCCTAAGGGGCTAAAACTTAATAAAGACCCATATTGGAAACTACACCCTTTAAGGAATATATCCACAGGTGTTTCACAAATTTTTTTAGCGTTAGGTGATGAAAAAAAAAATGTTTTCCAAGAATCTGTAATTTTAGCTGAAAATGTTTAATTTTATAAGGAATCCTGTAAAAAAGCACCCTAAATTTTGTTATGCAATTTCTTCCAAGTTCTGCAACACCCTATATGTGGGTGTAAACTGCTGTTTGGGTGCATGGTAGGTTGCACAAACAAGGAATGGTTATTTGGCTTATGCAACAGATTTTGGTGGATGCCATGTCCCATTGCAAAGCCCCCAAAGTACCAGAACAGGTGACACCAGAATTCATGAAGATGGGGGTGGGGGTTTGAGAAGAAGGAGAAATGCAGTTCCGTCATTGTTTTTTTGGCTAAAGTTTTATAGCGTTCGCCGTGCAGCATAAGTGACATTAACATGTGGATTGGTACAATTGCAATTTTATATCTTTTTTTATGTTTTATAACTTTCACATAATAGAAATGCGTTTATAAAAAATTGCGTTTTTATGTCTTCATAGACTGATCGCCATAACTTTTTTTTTGTTGTATACAAAGCTGAGTACGGGCTTGTTTTTTTGTGGGATGAGTTGACATTTTTATTGGTACCATTATGGGGTGCATATGATGCTTTGATCACTTTTTATTAAGGTTTTTGTGAGGCATTTTGAACAACATGCAGCAATTCTGGTAGTGTTTTTATTTTTATTTTTTACAGCGGTCATCGTGCATTATAAATGACATGCTAGCTTTATTCAGCAGGTCGACACGATTACAGCAATACCCAATTTGTATATTTTTTATGTTTTACTGCTTTTACACAATAAAAAACACTTTTATTGAAAAAGGAAAACACGTAGTCTGAGAGCCATAACGTTTTAATTTTTCTATGTAGGAAGATGTGTAGGGGCTTGTTTTTTGCAGGATCAGTTGATGTTTTTATTAGTATCATTTTTTAGTAGAACAAGGCTGCAAAATTTTTTTGCTGTGCTTTGAGCCAAACAAACTGTTGTAGTCCTGTTCTATAGATGTATGAACTGTCGTACGCCAAAACATGGTGTAATCTGCGCCAGACACAATGATTTTGATTGCACAAAAGATGTGGGGGCGTGCTGCGCCACATTCATGCAATGTGGCAAAAATGCACCAAGGTTTGGCTTAAAACTGTTGTACATATCCATAGCAGATTCAAGGTGATATTTCTGAGACAACTTTTGGTGTAGAACGGGACACATTTATAAAGTGCTGTGAGACACTTTCATACTACTAGTGATTTTCCCCTATTAAAAAACAGCGGTAGAACTGGTGGTCGGCATTTTTCGCCCCTCTGTGTTGCAGCACCATATTCTGCAAATAATAATTTTTTTAGTTTTTCCTCCTTAAGACCTGAGTGAGGGTTAATTTTTTACGACTGAAGTGTAATTTTTATTGATACCATTTTGGGATACATGCATCTTTTTGATCACTTTTTATTCCAGTTCTTTAGGAACATGAAAACCCAAAAAATTAAATTTCGGAATTTTTCCTCTTCTGCAGGTGTCAGCGTACAGGATAAATTAGGTTATTTTGTAATAGATTGGACTTTATGTCATTTATGTTTAAAGGGGTTTTGCCACGAAGTAAAATAAAAGTGGGAAGCTTGCAAATTAAATAACAACATTTTCACCTTTCATCAATTTAAAAATTCTGGACCGTTTTTGTTTTTGCTGCCCTTTGAAACCAAGTTTTAAACCGACCAGGGGGTATGCCAGGGCTGAAGTCCTTAGTCTGGGTTTCCATGCTCAGACATCACCTTCCTCTTAGGGAAGCATGAGGTTAAACCCGGTGTGTCCTCTCTCCCGACTCTAATTCCTTAGTTTTAGTAAAAAAGTGCAAATAAAATAAAAAGAACCTCTCGGTCTGTGCATTGATAAAAAGAAAAAAAAAACATATTTTTGGTGCCTGTAGGGATTTTTAAATGGACCCTTGTGCCTGGAGGCCAAAAAATTTACCTCTTTTGTATTATAATGCTTTACAAAAAAGACCTTTTTTTTGGGGCTACAGGGAGGAAAAGGCTGGTGATGTCATCCTGCTGGGGCACATAATATGCAATTCAAACAAATCACACCGCGCCTTTCTAACACAGAGTGAAGAGTGGTAAGGAGGTTTTGAAAGAGATTGTGGCAAAAAACCCCCTTTAACTTTTTTTTTTTTATTTTTAAAATGGCCCAAAAGGGGGGTGATTTTTTATTTGTACTTAGAGCGAGTATGAAGGAAGAAAGGGCCCGGGCGGGAATTAAAAAACAGCCCTGGCACTAAACCCCCAGCA
>JAODAL010011113.1:0-101555 GCA_025379985.1 Phyllomedusa bahiana | reverse complement strand
CGGGGGGCATTTTATAGGCGCCAGGGCGGGGGTTTTACCCCGGGGAGGGCGGGGGCAGTATATGAGGGCAGGGGCGTATAGGGGCAGCCAGGGCAGGGGCGTATATAGCCAGGGCAGGGGCAGTATTTACCCCAGGGCGGGGGCATTTGGGGCCCACCCAGGGCAGAAAGTTTTTAAAAAAAAATTATAATATCCCCCGACCCTGCTGTCCGTCCTCTTCATCGGAGCCGGTCCCCCGTCACTGCGGGGGTGGGGGCGGGAGCAGGCGAACAGAGACGTCATTACACGCGCCCCTCCCCCCCGGGGCCTGGGGGGAGTGAAAAGACGGGTTAGTGACCCCAGTGCTCACCCTCGGTGCTGCTTGCACCGCGCGGTGCAGGCGGGGGCGTGAGGCTCTGGCTGGGTGGTGACCGGCCTGCACCCTTTTTTGTGGCGAGTGGGGGGGGCCTGTGGGCCCCCGCAACGGGGGTTTTCCCTTTCTTATCACCATTCGGTCCTGTAGCGCGCCACGCCGGCACTGGGGCCGCCGGGGGGGGAACAGTCCTCCCGGCGGGCGATAGGGCCGGCCGGGCCCGGCCCCTAGGGGCCCCCCGGGCAAATGCCCGGTTTTTGCCTATGGGTCAGCCCGGGGGGGCTGGGCCCAGGACTTTTAAGTCAATGCCCAGTAAAACAAAAAATGGGGGTTTGAAAGACTTTTTTTGGGGGCATTTTTTTAATGTGGGGGTCATGCAGGTTTGGGGCTCTGTTGTGGCCAGGAAGGTATGCAATCCCCCTTTTAAACAAAAAATGGTGGTTGAAAAAAACCCCTTTTTGCGGCACTTTTTAAATGTGGGGGTTTTATGGGTTTTGGGGGCTCATGTGTGGCCGGAAGGTTTTGTCAATGTTCCAGTGAAACAAAAATGGTGGTTGAAAGCCCCTTTTTGGAATTTTTTAAATTTGGGGGGGTCATGAAGGTTTGGGGTCATGCGTGGGCCGGGAAAAGGTTTAGTCAATGTCCTTTTCAACTAAAAAGGTGGTTGAAAGCTCCTTTTTGCGGACTTTTTAATTGGGGGTCTAGGTTTGGGGCTATGTGCGTTCCGGAAAGGGATATTCAATGCCCATTTCAATTTAAACTGATGGTTCAATCTTCTGCCTTTTTGGCATTTTTAATTTTTGTGGGTGATGCGGTTTAAGGGTCAGGGGGGTTTAAAAAAAGGGGATGTAAAGGGTTTTCTGTGTTTTTTTTTCTGTGACTTTTAAAACCCTAAGTGTGTTCCCAAAAGATGTAGGCGTACCATTTGACGTTGTGGTGTTAATTTCAGCTTTCCGCCTTGTTTGGGGTAATAATGAAGGTTGTTGCTTCCCTTGACTTTAATGGTCATCGCGATAATCGATGTTCCCACTATCAAAAAACCTTTTTGATAGCGGGCCGGTAGGGGACTATCGACGATCCGATCCCAAACGAAAATCGCTCAACATATTTATACTTTATGCCCCCGCCACTCATCACCCATATGTGCCAGCCATCATCACCCTTACAGTCCCAGCCATCATCACCCATAAGTGCCACCCCCTCACACCCTTTACAGTGCCCAGCCTATACCATACAATGCCACCCCATTTATCACCCTATGAGCCAGCCATTCACCCCCTTACGTGCCGCCTTATAACCCAACAGGCCGCAAATCATCCCCCATAAATCCCCACCCATATACCCTACGTCCCAGCATGTCTCCATAATCCCAGCCACTCCACCCCTATAGAGCCAGCCATTATCCTTTTCGTGCCAGAATCATCACCCTTACCAATGCCCCCCAATCTTTCATCCATACAATCCCGAAAATCTTACCCATAAATGCCACCCACTCATCATCCATTTAGTCCCCAGCCTCATCAAATAGGTGCCCCCACTCATACCCATATAGTCCCAGCCACTCACCCCCCATAAAATCCCGCCACTCATCCCCCAACAGTGGCAAGCCATGATCACCCTCAATGCCACCCCACTCATACCCATCAATGCCAGCATCTCACCCATCAATCCCACCCATCATCCCCCATACAGTGAAGCCATGATCACCCATTAAAATGCCACCCCAACTATCCCCCTTTCAATGCCAGCCACTTTTCACCATAAGTGCAGCCATTCCCCATCAATGCCAGCCACTCATATCCTTTAGTGCCAGCCCTCTTACCCATACGTGCGCCCCATCACCCATTTATCCCGCCCATCCCCATAAAATCCCAGCCACGGTCCCCCTTTACAATGTCAGCCACTCATCACGCATATAGTGCCAGCCACTCATCACCCATACAATGCCAGCCACTAAATCACCCCTAAAAATGCCGCATTCACCCCCCCATACTCCCAGCCACCTCTTTTCTCATACAATGCCGCCACTCATACCCTTTCCATCCCAGCCACTCAAAACCCCTTTACGGCCCACCACTCATCACCCATCAATCCCAAGCCATTTCACCATACAATGCCAGCCATATCCCCGTAAAATGCCAGCCACTATCATCCTTTTAGTGCCACCACTCATCCCCCATACAATCCGCCACTCATCCCCCCATACGTGGCCAAATCATCACCCATAAAATGCCAGCCACTCATATCATATAGGCCAGCCATCATACCTTTCAATCCCAGCCCCAATCACCATAACAGTGCGGGCCACCACCCTATATGTGCCAGCATCATACCCATATTTCCCACCCTCTCACCCCCATACAATGCCGCATCATCCCCCATACGTGCAGCCACTTTATCACCCATACAATGCCAGCCATCTCCCCCCATACAAGCAGTACTCTTCACCCATACAATGCAACCCCATTATACCCCAGTGCAGCCATACCCCCCTTACAGTGCAGCCACTCATTTCCATACAGTGCAACCCAAAGATCCCCATACAATGCCACCCACTGATACCCTTAAAAGCGCCACTCATCAATATAGTGCCAGCCATCATACCATACAATCCCACCTTATAAACCAAAAATGCCAGCACTTTCCCCCATTAGTGCCCCTACTCATCACCATACAATGCCAGCCACTCATCACCCATATAGTGCCAGCCACTGATCACCCATACAATGCCAGCCATTCATCCATACACTGCTAGTGCTAGGTGTTGTATCGATAACATCTGAGATGTAATGAGCTGTGCTGGATGCGTCACACACAATCAGAATATTACACAAAAGTCACAGAACTGTCACATTACCTAGGTAGCTCAGTAGGCCCCGTGTTCTGTCAAAGAACCAATCGCAGGCATCACCATCTGAGGGCAGAGGAGCAGACTGGCGAGACTGCCCGACCACTGATCCACAAGTGATGGAGACATTAACCACACTGGGCAAGTTCAGGTGCTGTATATAGAGGTAATTCCCACCAACAAAATCATCAAAAAGATGGTACGAGCTACTGCAAAAGAGAAGAGGGGACAATATAAGACAAGATATAACAGGGATATCAATCAAAGGGGAGTGCCGCAAGATCTATTATCTATTGTGTGTGTATCTATCTATATCTTGTCATATTCTATCTATCTATCTATCTATCTATCTATCTATTTCATATCGTTATCCTATCTATCTATCTATCTATTAATCCCATATCTATCTATCTCATATCTATCTATCTATCTATCTATCTATCTATCTATTCTATCTTCATATCTATCTATCAATCTATTATCTATCTATTCTATCTATCTATCCCTGTCTATCTTATCCATTATATCGATTAATATCTATCTATCTATACCTCATAACTATCTATCCATATCTATCTATCTCATATCTATCTATCTATCTATCTATCTATCCATATCTATCTATCTATCTATCGATCTATCTATCTCTCATATCTATAATCTATCTCATATCTATCTATCTCATATCTATCTATCTATCTATCTATCTCATATCTATCTATCTTATTATTATCTATCTATCCCATATCTATTAATCATCTATCTATCTCACTTCTATCTCATATATATCTATCTATTCTATCTGATCTCATAATCTATCAATCTATCTATCTATATCTATCATATCATCTATCTTCATATTATCTATCTATTATCTAGTCTATTTTCATATCTATTATCTCATATCTATCTATCTATCTATCTCATATTTATCTATCTATCTAATATATCATATTCTATCTGTCTGTAAGTCTATTTATCTCATATCTATCTATCTATCTATCTATCTATCTATCTATCTCATATTATCTATCTCTATCTATCTTGTCTCATATCTTCTAACTATCTATCCCATATATATCTTGTCTATCTATCTATCTATTCTATCTATCACATATCTATCTATCTATAATCTAGTCTATCTATCTATTATTCTATCTATCTTATCTATCCTATCTCAAATCTTATCTATCTATCTATCTATTTATCTATCTATCTATCTATCTCATATCTATCTATCCATCTATCTCATATCTATCTATTCTTCATATCTATTCTGTCTATCTATCTATCTGATCTATCTCATATTTATCTAATCTATCTAATCTATCTGTATCTATCCCATATCTATCTATCTATCTATCTATCTATCTATCTATCTATCTCATATCTATCTCAATATATTATCTATCTATCTATCTATCTCATATCTTAATCTATCTAGTCTATCATCTCTATATTAATCCTATCCTGTCTATCTCATATCTATCGCTAATCTATCTATCTATCTATCTCATATCTATCTATCTCATATCTATCTATCTATCTATCTCATATTTATCTATCTATCTAATATATCATATTCTATCTGTCTGTAAGTCTATTTATCTCATATCTATCTATCTGTGTCTATCTAATCTATCTATCTATTCATATCTAGTTATCTATCTATTCATATCTATCTATTAGCTATCTCATATCTATCTATCTGATCCATCCATCCATCTCCAGTCTTCTATCTTATCTAGTCTCTCTATCTATCTATCTCATATCTATCTATCTGTCTATCTCATATCTAATCTATTATTCATATCTATCTATCTATTATTATCTGATCTATCTATCTATATATCTATATATCTATCTATCTATCTATCTATGTCATATCTATCTATCTATCTATCTCATATCTATTTTCTATCTATCTATCTATTCTATCCCATATCTATCTAATCTTTCTTGTCTGTCTAATTCTATACTCTTATCTTCTCATATCTATCTATCTATCTATCTCATATCTATCTATCTATCTATCTAATATATCATATTCTATCTGTCTGTAAGTCTATCTATCGCATATCTATCTTTCTATTCCTTATCTATCATGGACCCTTTCTGCATCCATCTTTCCTCATTTGCACAGACACACAGTTTCCATGCAGCAATCATGCCATAGCCTAGTCTACAAACTACTCTTTACAGTAAAAAACACATTCTAGTGGAGAAGCACTGTCCCATCTAGTGGTCAAAACAGGTATTGCTGGTTTCTTTTCACATGTCATGTTTGCGTCATTTTTCAGGTACATGAACCGACCTTCTAGAAGGAGAATATTTTTGATATCACTCGTTCTTAGCATAATGCCAGAGAACTCCTTTAAAGGGGTTTTCTCACGATGCAGTTTCACGGAGCCACATCCAGCTTCAGACTCACACTTCCTGGTTAGGCTGTGAGTGGGTCTATAGCAGTGACTGACATATGAGCTCTGCTGTTGCTGTTATAGTGTCATAAGTGCAGGAGGTTTATAAAATGTAGTGCACAAGACTACAGAGCTCTAAAGTGTGACTGCTTCTCATTTAGTTAGGTAAACAATCTCTATTACTAGAGATTGGGATCCTTCTGCAGGGAGTGAGTCTCCAACATGACGGGACTGCCTGGACAAAGCAGTAGAGCAATGAGAGATATGAGAGAGCAGGGAATGTGGGGGGGAAGGTGGTTGGTACCCTGTGAAGTTTGTGTGCGCGTAAGAGGGAGATTAATAATTATCTGTATCTCCTGATGAAAGAAAAATCAACAAAGCAATGTATTTGGTAATAGTCTTCATTAATCTTTACCTACTGTATATGTTAAAAGCTAATCATAGTAGTGAGAAGACCCCTTTAACGCAAACCTGTGGTATGTTTTTTTTTTTGTTTTGTTTTTTAAGACTAAGCCTCATAACGATAACTAGAGCACCCCCATAGTCAATGACAGCCCGGATACATGTACCTCCTCCTTGCTGCTTTCTTCAGCAAGTGGCATGTGATAGGGGGCTGCAACAAAGGGGAGCTGAAGTCACGTGTCAGTGTGCTGCTGAGATAAGCAGAGAAGAATTTTGTTATCTCCTAGCTTACAGCATAGTTGCCAACTTTTGAAATGAAGAGAGCAGGAAAAATTTGCATGACACGCCCATCTTGTCGGTAGTGCCTACGCCCCTTTAGAAAGCCACACCCTCACTCCAACCTATGTGCTGCATAAACGCTGTTGGGGTAAGAAGCCAGTAGATGCCTTTTTAGCACAGTTAGTAGCCAGCCATAACAGGTAGTGTCCATACAGGCGCAGGAGATGCCTCTTGTAGCCAAATAGATGCCCCCTCTGTAGCCAGGTGAGCCACAAACTTTGTAGCCAGGTAGATGCCCCCCTTGTGTTAGCCAGGTAGATGCCCCCATTGTTTGCCAGGTAGTTGCCCATTTTTGCCAGGTAGTGCCCCCAGTGTGTGGCCTGGTAGATGCCCCCATTGTGTTTGCCAGGTAGAGTGCCCCCATTGTTTGCCAGTAGTGACCCCTCTGTTGGGCCAGGTAGATGCCCCATTGCTTTCCAGTTAGTGCCCCCTCTGTTTGCCAGTAGATGCCACCATTGCTTTCCAGGTAGTGCCTCTCTGTGTGCCAGGTAGATGCCCCATTGCTTTCCAGGTAGTGCCCCCTCTGTCTGCCAGGTAGATGCCCCCATGTGTTGCCAGTGTAGTGCCCCCATCGTTAGCCATGCGTAGTGCGCCCCATTGTTAGTCAGTAGTGCCCCAATAGTTAGCCAGGTAGTGCCTCCATTGTTGCCAGTAGTGCCCCCATTGTGTAGCCAGTAGTGCCCCTTGTTGCCAGGTATACCCCCATTGTAGCAGGTAGTGCCCCTGCATTGTAGCAGGTAGTACCGTCCCTTTAGTAGCCAGGTAGTGCCCCCATTGTAGCCCAGGGGTGGGGTTATTTAAAAGTGCCCCCCTTTGTAGCCAGGCAGTGCTCCCCATTGTTATCCAGGTAGTGCCCCTTCTGTTGCCAGGTAGAACCCCATTGTAGCCAGGTAGTGCCCCCCACCTCCATTGTAGCCAGGTAGTTCCCCCATTAGTAGCCAAGTAGTAGTGTCCCCATTGTATTAAGGTAGTGCCTCCATTGTAGCCCAGGTAGTGCCCCCATTGTAGCCAGGTTAGTACCCCATTCAGTTAGCAGGTAGTGCCCCCATTAGTATCCAGGTAGTGCCCCATTGTTGCAGGTAGTGCCCCCATTGTTAGCAAGTTAGTGCCCCCTCTGTTGCCAGGTAGTGCCCCTCTGGTGACAGGGAGTGCCCCCTTTTGTGTAGCAGGTGGTTGCCCCCATTGTTAGCAGGTGTGCCTCCTCTCTGTTGCCAGTAGACACCCCATTGTTGCCAGGTAGCACCCCTTTAGTAGCCAGGTAGTTGCCCCTCTGTGCCAGGTATTGCCCCCATTGTAGTCAAGTTATGACCCCAATTGTAGCCTGACAGTGCCTCCCAACTAAAACTGATAAAAAAATAAAATAATAAAAATCAAACATTGCCAACTCTCCCGTTTTGGCGGGGGGGGGTCTCCGCTATTTGGGTGTCCCCGCCCTCCGGGGGGATGGCATTCCTCCCGCCGCCACGTGTGGGCGTGCGGGGGTCACTTTAAAATGTACCGCGGCGCCGGGAGTAGCGCTGGTGCGCTTACTCTGGCGCCGCCGGTCCGTTCCCTCTAGGCGGGTGAGAGTGGAAGCGGGCGCTGTGCCCGCTTCACCGTGCCCGGAACCTCGTGCGCAGGGGAGGAGTGCAGGAGGGATCGCTCCCTCCTGACTCCCTCCCTGTATGTCCGGCGCCGCTGGTGCGCGGAACTATACAGGATCAGCATCAAAGGTGGAAGTGACGGCGGCTGCACTCACTTCACTGTGACACTGCTGAGGAGATGTCCAGTGGAGCGGGCCCGCTCTGCAGGAGCGCTGTCAGTAAAGTGGTTTTTTATTATTTTATGGCGCTTTATTAGTGTTTAGGGGGGCACTGTCTGGCTACGCAATGGGGGTCTACCTGGCTACAAATGTGGGGCAAATATCCTGGCAACAGAAGGGGGAAATACACTCCTGGCTACTAAAGGGGAGTACTAATGGCTACAATGTGAGGGTCTACCTGGCAGTCAGAGGGATGGCACTACCTGGGCTAACAATGGGGGGTCTACCTGGCAACAGAGGTGAGGCACTAGCTGGCAACAGAGGGGGCACTTACCTGGCAACAGAGGGTGTGGCACTATCCTGGCTAAAACAATGGGGTCACTACCTGGACTAACAATGGGGGCACTACCTGGCAACAATGGGGCATACCTGGATACTAATGGGGGCACTACCTGGCTACTAATGGGGCGGTACTTACCTGGCTACAATGGAGGGCACTACCTGTGTGCTCCAATGGAGGCACTAACTGGATACTAATGGGGGCCACTACTTGGCTACTATAATGGGGTGGTACTACTTGATACAATGGGGGCACTACCTGCATACATTGGGGGGTCTACCTGGCAACAGAGGGGGCACTACCTGGCAAACAATGGGGGGCAACTAACCTGCCAAAGAATGGGGCACTACTGCTACAATGGGGGGTACTACCTGGCTAAATGGGTGCACTACCTGGCTAACAAATGGGGGGTCTACTGGCAACAGAGGGGGCACTACCTGGCTAACAATGGGGGGGGCACTACTGGCAACTGAGGGGCACTTACTGGTACAATGGGGATTGTCACTACCTGGCTTAACAATGGGGGCAGCTACCTGGTTCTAAAGGGTTGGTGTAACTTACCTGGCTATCAATGGGGGTATACCTGGCATCAGTAGGGGGCTCTACCATGGCTAACATCGGGGGCACACCTGGAAATCAATGGAGGACTACATGGTTAACAATGGGGGTATACCTTGGCAACAATGGGGGCATACCTGGGCTAACAATGGAGGCACTACCTGGATACATAATGGGGCTCTCACTTTGGCTATGATGTGGGGGTACTAACTAGGCTACAATGGGGGCACTACCTGGCTTACAATGGGGCCACTACCTGGCAAAGAGGGGGCCTGTGTACTGGCAACAGAGGGGGCACTACCTGGCTAACAATGTCTTTCTGGGGCACTACCTGGCTAACAATGGGGGCAAGTACCAGCAACATGGGGCACTACCTGGAAACTAATGGAGCACTACTGGCTACTATGGGGGTTACTACTGGCTACAATTGGTGTGGGGCACTTTCCCTGGCTACAATGGAGGCACTACTGGATACTAAGTGGGGGGTGCTACCTGGCAAAACAGAGGGGGCACTTCTGGTCTACAATGGGGGGGGGCATGTACCTGGCAACAGAGGGGGCACTATCTGGCTAAACAATGGGGGCACTACTGGTAAATGGGGGGAGTACTACCTGGTCAATGGGGGCACTACCTGGGGCTACTAAAGGGTGGTTACTACCTGGCCTACAATGGGGTGTATACCTGGCAACAGAGGGGCACTACCTGGCTAACAATGGGCGGCACTACTTGGGGGGGGGTGGGGGGTGTGGTTTTGGGGGTGGGACAAAATGGAGGCCTACCTGGCTAACAATGGGGGGCACTACTGGCTAAAATGGGGCACTACCTTGGCTAAACAATGGGTAGGGGCACTACTTGGCTACAATGGAGGCACTACCTGGGATAATAAATTGGGGGCACTACCTTGGCTACTAATGGGAGGTACTACCTGGCTACAATGGGCAGCTACCTGGCTACATGTTGGGGAGGTCTACCTGGCAACAGAGAGGTGGCACTACCTGGCTCAATGGGCGGGCCACATACCTGGCAACAGAAGGGAGCCTACTGGCTAATGCAATGGGGGGCCTACTTGGATACATTGGGGGGGGGCACTACCTGGCTACAATGGGGGGCACTACCTGGCTACAATGGGGGTCTACCTGGCAACAGACGGGGGCACTACCTGGCTAACAATGGTGGCACTACCTCGGCAACAATGGGGCACTACCAGGCTAACATGGGGGGGGCACTACCTGGCTTAAACAATGGGGGCCACTACTGGTAACGATGGGGGCACTAGTGGCACAGAGGGGCACCTAACTGGGCGAAAAATGGGGGCATTCTACTGGCAAAAGTGTCAGAGGGCGGCACTACCTGGAAGCAATGGGGGGATCTACGATGGCAAGCAGAGGGGGCCCTACTGGAATGCAATGGGGGCTATCTACCTGGCCACAATGGGGGAACTACATGGCAAACAATGGGGGCATCTACTGGCAAACAATGGGGGACTACCATGGCAAACAATGGGAGGCAACTACTTGTGCAAACAAATGGGGGCATCTACCTGGCTAAACAAAGGGAGGAATCTACCTGGTAACAAAAGGGGGGCATCTATGGCTACAAATTTGGCTGTACTGGCTACCAGAGGATGCATTATTGTGGCTACAAAGGGGGCATCTACCTGCCTGTAAGGGGCACTACTGGTTTAATGGGGGCGGGCTACTATCCCTGGCTATAGGCATCTACCTTGGCTTTCTTCCAAATGAGCCGTTTTATGAGTTAGTGGAGTGGGTGTGGGGGATTTTTTTTAAAGGGGCGTGGCCATACTGTCAAGATGGCATGTCATGCACGCAGTTTGTGCCGCAGGCATGCCACGGTTTGAAGCGTCCGTCCCACTAGTATCTCCTGCTTCTTTCATTTTCAAAACGTTGGCAACTATGAATAAATCCACTTTACCCTGACCAGGCTCCTGCAGAGCGGGCTCCGCTGTCCCTGGGACATCTCCTCAGTGTGTATCAGGGGGGAATGTGAGGTGCAGTGTGCGCGTCACTTCCCTGTGACGCTGACCTGTATGTGTCGGCGCACAGCGGTCGCCGGAATTTAACAGTGTGGGAGAGCAGGAGGGAGCGATCCCTCCGTGCCCTCCTCCCTTGCTCAGCGAGGTACGGGCGGGTGAAGCGGGCGCAGCGCTCCGCTGTCACCGCCTGTGGGTCGGCACCGGCGTGGCGCCAGAGTAGCGCACCCGGCTACTACTCCAGCGCCGTCGGTCATTTTAAAGGAACCCCCGCGTTCCTGCTGGCAGGCAGGAGAAATGCCAACCCCGGTTTACTTCTAAGAGGGTGTGGGGGGGGACCCCCAAATAGCGGGACCCCCCGGCAAACACGGGAGAGTTGGCATGTATGAGCTACAGTGGACAGTGACTGCCTGCTACTGCCCTTATGCTACAGGAAAGCCTTGGCAAGCAAAATATGTTCTAAAGGGGTATTCCGAATATTACCATTTATGACCTATCCATATCTCCTATAGGTTGGGCTCCATGTTCCCTGTTGTGCCAAACAATTAGGAACATTGTGGTTGAAGGGTGTAGAGGAAAAATTAAAAGGACAGGCCCAGGCATGAACGCTACCCTCACTACTGAAGTCTATCAGATTCACAGCACCGGCCACATAAAACATATATTTACAAAGTTTTTCATCTCATTACTTATTTGATACGGATTCTAGCTTTTCAGTTTATTTGTTGTAATTCTGCAAACTTCAGAGTTGGAATCACAACATTTCTTGTTTGTTTACAGGAAAAGTAATGCATGTTCACAGTGACTGCACCAGCAGAATAGTGAGTGCAGCTCTGGAGGATAATACAAGATGTAACTCAGGTTCAGTACAGGATAAGTAATGTATGTCACGTGGACTTGGAACTCAGACAGAATAGTGAGTGCATGCTCTGGATATATACAGGATGTATCAGGATCAGTACAGGATAAGTTAATGTATGTACCACAGTGACTGCACCAGCAGAATAGTGATGTGCAGCTCTGGAGGATAATACAGGATGGTAACTCCGGTTTCAGTACAGGGATAAATAATGTATGTACAGTGTCTTGCACCAGCCGGAATAGTTTGAGTGCAGTCTGGAGTATAATACAGGATGTAACTCAGGATCAGTACAGGATAAGTAATGTTGTACACAGGGACTGCTGCAGCAGATAGTGGAGGGCAGCTCTGGAGTATAATACTGGATAATAATCAGGTGTGAGTACAGTGATAAGTAATTGTATGTACACAGTGACTGCACCAGCAGAATAGTGAGGCAGCTCTTGAGTCATAATACAGGATGTAACTCAGGATCAGTACAGGATAAGTAATGTATGTACACAGTGACTGCAACAGCGTGTGAATGTGAGTGGCAGCTCTGGAGTATAATTACAGAGTGGATGTATTCAGGATCATTACAGGGATAAGTAATGTATGTTACATAGTGATCTGCAGCAGCAGAAATAGTGATGTGCCAGCTCGAAGGAAATACAGGATGTAACTCAGGATCAGTACAGGATAAGTAATGTATGTCACAGTACTGCCCGCAGAATAGTAATACAGCTCTGGATAAACGGGAAAAGTAACTCAGGATCATACGGGGAAAAGTGTGTATTACCCGTGACTGCACCAGCAAATATGAGTCAGCCTGGAGTATAAATAGGAGTAACTCAATCAGTACAGGATAATAATGTTGTACACGTGACCGCACCAGAGAATATGAGTGCAGTTCGGATATAATACGGGAAGTAATCCGGATCAGTACGGGATAAGTAATGTATGTAAACAGTGACCGCACCAGCAGAAAGGATGCTTTTGGATTTAAATACAAAAGTAATCCAGGTCAGTAAAGAAAAAGTAATATAATTATGACTGCACCAGCAGAATAGTGAGTGCAGCTGTGCCGTATAATATAGGATGTCACCCATAATAAGTATAAGATAAGTAATGAATTTATGAAGTCATTTATCTTTTTAGGAAAATCAGACATTAGATTAGTAGTTCAATGAATGAGAATCCACCATCTTGTGTGGAATTACAAAAATAACTTAGTCCAGTTTATGGGTTCTGTTCTTTATAAGATGAACTGGGTCAATGGTCTAACATGATGCTTCTAGGCCCCAGTAACTAAAAAATCTGTATCAATCCCATCTACCATGTGCCATTATAACACTGGTCTTATCTTATTAAATGTGAAAGGTAATGACGGCACCCCCAGTCTTTTAAACAGCATTTTTTTATTGCATAATAGCTTAAAAACCGGAGGGACAAAAGGGTTTAAGTCACCTCATCTTTCGCCTCAAGGTGTCTTGAAAAGCGGAAAATGAAGCAAACGACCATAGGGGGTCTGTAACCTTTTGTCCCGTCCTTTTAAGCTATTATGAAATAAAAAAATGCTTTTTGAAGATGGGGAGTCTGTCATTTACCCTTCACATTGCCATTTTGGATGCTGTCAATTTGGATTGAGCACCACCCACAGCAATCGAGGAGAGTGGAGTTTCCCAGTGAGTATACCTATGCATGTATAAGGCTTCCTTTTATTCTTGAAAAAGGGAACACGGTGCCGATCACGTTTCTACTACATTGATTTCCCCATGTAAAATAGGCGTTTTAGGAGTGCTAGGTCCTTGGTGTGACAACTACCTCTGCACCTCATACTATGCTCTCTTTTACCCCCAAATACCAATTCTCAACTAAACTGAAAATGTTATTATTAGTAGTATCTCTTAGATTGTAAGCTCTTGCGAGCAGGGCCCCACCCCTTTGTGTCTCCCCTGTAAGTAGCTTTCACTGTGTAATGTCTGTTTTTTTCTGAATTATACCCTCTAGATTGTAAAAGTGCGGGAAAATTTTTTGGGCCCATAAAAATAAAGATTATATATATATATACGGGCCAAATCCGGTTATGTCCATCACTATGCTAATTCATATAATATTTCAATGCCGCACATAAAATGCAATAACCACAATAATTAATAAAAGATAAAAAGGAAAATTATTGCTATGATTTCTTCTTAATGGTCAATTATAGAGCTAGATGTCTGCATTATGCAAGGGAAAAAATATATATATTTTTTAAATTAGTATGTTTTAAATATTATTTTCATACTAATATTAATATGCATAATATAGTTTTGTATTGTTTTCACAGAAAAAATTTTTTTGTCAGAAATACAATTTACTTCCATGTTGTTTACTTCAGGGGCTGTAGAGGATACAAGGGTAAGCAACTTGGGCCACATCTTATTGGGGCACATACGGAAGGTGGGGCAATGATTTCTAAGTGCACAATTGTAATAATCCTGCTACACTCCACAAATGATCAGATTCCATAATGCATATACCCTCAAATTACTTCAATCCATCATCTGATAATCCAGAAAGTAAAACAATCCAGGACACAGCGTCAATATAATGAAATATTTTTTTAGGCCCAAAGGGAGAAACTTTTTCAATGGGGGGGGCAAAAGGGAAATCCATTAAAGATTTTTTTTTATAGCCACAGGAAACCTACTACTAAGGCCAGCACATGAGGCGGCAAATCACAATAAGGTGGCTATAAAGGCATGTTCACACGGCTTAAAATGGGCCGTATTTCGGTCCGTAATTCCCCCGAAGTGGCCCCTTACGGGCCAAAAAAGGCCCCTTTATTTTCGGTTAAATTCAAAGTTCTCATAGGAACTATGGTTTCTTTTCCTCTCCCCCCCCAGCAAGGAGATAATTGACGGAATTCTGCGCAAATCGGCCGCGCAATTCAAGTCAATGGGGCCACGAAGTGCCGGCCCCTCCGCCCCCGCCCCGCCCCCCCCCCCTCCCCCGGCTAATTGGGGGGTAATTACGCCCCGCAAAAAACACCGTAGGAACATAGCCTAAGGGGGGACTTCTAATTTCACAATACTGTAATCCTGCTACATCCAATTATTAAACTCCCAAATGACATTTGTATAATGCCCGAAACAGGCATTTTTTAAACCAGCACCTGTTAATCCCGAAAGAAAAAAATTTCCCGGGCAAAGCAAAAATTTTAATTTGATTTTTAAGGCCCAGCAGGGGACTTGCAGACGGAGCAAATGAGGTAGTTATATTAGAAGAATTTTTATAGCACAGGAAACCTACACAGTGAGGTGGTTACTATGGAAGACTTCAACTACCCAGATTAAAAATGGAAAACTGAGTCCTGTGCATCTTATGAAGGAAATACAGTAGTAGCAAGATAATTAGTTTTCCCTAGTTGTTTCATAACTAAACTTTTGGGGCCAGTTTGAAAGTCATTAAACTTACTTGTACTCTTTGAAATATGTTATTATGTAACCCCCTTGAATGTAAGCCCCTGGAATCAATGCGTTTTAAAATAAATACTAAATTTAATAAAAATAATAATAAAATAATAATAAAAAAAAAGAGAAGACCCTTTGGGATTTTTAAAGGGGTTTTCTCCATAAAGAAATAGTTTAAAATGGGGTCCGAAAAAAAAAAGCATGCCCTCCTTTGGGTTTTACCTTTAGCAAAGTGCTATTTTTTAAGAGAACTCTGCTTTTTTTGTGCTTAAAGGGTGTATACCAAGGTCCATTTTACACCCGCTAAAGTTTTTACTAGCTGTCGGCTGAGCGTTCTGTTCCACCCAGGTTGCGGATGAAAACGCACAGGTTAAGTCGATATAGCGAACAGCTTGCAGATGGGAATGCGCAGGGAGAGGAGGTCACAGACGGGAGTTTATGTACAAGCATTAGCATGCATGGAAGGAGAGAGAGAGCGAGAGAGAGAATACAGCAGTCCCATGTAAGATGTGCAGTCTTACATCAGAAGACCCACGTAAAACACAGCAGTCCCTTGTAAGATGTGCAGTCTTCCGTCTGAAGACTCACGTAATTTCATGCGCAGTCCCACGTAAAACAGATAACACAGCAGTCCTATGTAAGATGTGCAGTCTTATGTCGGCAGACCCCAAAGTAAAACCCCTTTGCAGTACCACTAAAACAGAAATAGAGAAACAGCAGTCCCCTGTAAGATGTCAGCCCCCTGCAAAAGCATACATGAAACCAGCTTTTTTGCGTAGTCCCATGGAAACATTTGCGAAACAGATGTATTCCCCCGTAAAACCTTTTGTTCGAAATCGAAACAAGAAAAAAGTTGTCCAGCATCCCATGAAGGTTTTCATCCCTTTTTATACATACAGAGAACACAGCTTTACTGTTATTCCCAGGTAAAAAAAAAAATTTTTTGAACGTGCAGGGGCTCACATAAAACCATTTTTGATACAATGTGCAAAATCCCTGAAACACAAAAGATAATGCTATAAAAATTTTTTTCGCAGATCTGTAGAAGTCAGAGGGGTAAAAAACTCCGTATACACTGTTGGAGAAGAGAGAGACAGAGAAAAAAAAATCACCCATCTTTCCTAATCCTGAATGTCAAATGCCCGTTCTAGTTACAAAGTAGTAAGAAATGAAAATTTAGATTCCCATAGGGAGTTACACTTAGTTTTTCACTTCCAATGATTTTAATGACGCTGGAACCTCTCCCTTCCCCCCAGCTCCCACAAAATTTAATCCTCAGGCCCCCAATTGGGGCGGTCTGCGAAAATGAAGTACACCCTGCTGGGGGGAGAAAAAACCCCCCTCCATTTCACAAGCCTGCTGGAACCCACATCAAAGGGGCCAATACTGAATGAGACCCCCCTTTAATATTAACCAATGACAACACATAACGTTTTTGCCTGTCCTTCTGAAATGTGCCCCCTTTGACCTTCAGTATGTGTTCTATAGAAAGAGAACTCTTGAATACTGCTGTGCATGAACTCTGTCCGCCTTGACTTTAGACTGGCTCACTATGATTTCCATCTACTTTCCATCTATTGCAAAATTATGTTTTCAGTTTATCTACATGTCAACCATTTGGGGGTATCAACCAGGAGAGTCCCTGTGGGAAAGGTCACACCTCCTTGTGGGGGTGAAAAGCTAAGAACTCAAAAATCCCCTTTTGATTCCCCCTCCCCCCATTTAAACCCCATGTTAAAAACCAAAAACCCCCCTTACTCGGTAGCTTTTGTCAGTTAACGCAGGCTATGGACCCTAGTACTGACCCTTTGCCTAATAGTCATTTAAGGACTTATTAACTTTCCTTGTAAGGTAGCTAGCAAGACCAGCTATTCCAGATTCTTCATCTTGTCTCCTTTGGATGACTTTACTTCTCTTACAACTCTTGTACTGCCATCTGCATAATTGCCTTATCCACCATCTACTTCCAGTAAATCCAAAGTCATGCCGAGGATTGTACTATCCACATTAAAGTAATGGCATATCAATTTCTTCATATAGTGGTGACCTTACCACCGTAGAGTTGATGGCATATGGATAGGATATACCATCAAAGTCTGATAGGTGGGACTGGCACTATTCTTGAAAACCAACCTCCAAAAATGTTGGTTCAGACTGGAGAATGGGTCACGCTTGTGCCAACTTTCATTCTGTTCTATGGGAGTTCCCAGTACAAGGGAGTGGTGTGTTCGGCTGTACTTAGGTTGTAATCCAAACTCCTATAAACAGAAGGAAAAAATTTGGTGTTAAGGGGTGACCAACCCGTTCTAGCTACACCTTCAGACTCCTTTTCCCCAATAGTATGGTTTCACCCTAGGTTTGGGTACCTTCAGATTTTTATGGCATTTCCACAAGATAAGTCAAAGTGCATGGTGGGACACCCCTTTAATCCATTTAATTGTACCCTTGTTGTCTGAGGAAGCATTGACCTAAGCATCTCCATTCAGGAACAGAATGATTCTGTAGAATTTCCATGAAAGTCTTTAAAAAACCTGGTCAGACCTTGTTTGTAGCCCCCTCCAAATAAAGACACCTCCACAGCAGGTCAATACGCCATCCAGTTCTGCTTATAAAAAACCCCTTCTGGAGGGTTTTGGATTTATATGGAAGATAATTGGCAGGCTTTATTTGCACTGTCCCTTTAAAGACCTCACCTATCGACCAAACCCGAAGGTTCGTGAAATTTAAAGGGTTACCCCAAAAAAACCCAACGCACTGGGCAGTTCTTTATCTGCTAAGCTAGGCATTATTGTCTTCTTCCATAAAGACACCATACCTATCATCTTCACCTGGGCTGGACTGAGAAGCCTGGGGTCTCACAGTGGAGTTGATTGTTGTGGGTCCTCCCAGTGGGGTTGATTGTTGTGGGTCACCCTGAGTGGAGTTGATTGTTCAGGCACACCAGTGAAGTTGACTGTTGGAACCCACCAGTAAATTTGAGTGTTAAAGCCCACCAGTGGAGCTGATTCTTTGGGCCCATCAATTGAATTGATTGTTGGGGTCTATCAGGAGAATTTATTTTTGGGATCCACCAGTGGAGTTGATTTTTGAGATCCACCAGTGGAGTTGATTGTTGGGACACATCAGTGGAGCTGATTGTTGGGGCCCAACAGTGGGGTCTACTGTTGGGGCCCACCATTGCAGTTGATAATGTGGGCCCACCATACAGCAACTGTACATGACTGCACATATAACATATGACTCTTTCACTCTGCCTCTTTGCTGCCTTTCTCCAAAAAATAATCCCAGGCTTGCCATGCTTAGGGGCCCGCTGGGGGTTACCTCTATTCCGCTGTGGGTTAGTGGTCCTGACCAATTCTGTGGTTGTTTTTCACAGTCAAACCCTTCTTAGATCGTGTGTCTGGAAATTTTATCTATCAAATTCCCAACATCAAATTCCAGTTGCCCAGGTATAAAAATCAGGCTCTGTAGTCGTAGTTGATGACAAAGTCCTCATGCCATGGTTCTTTTGACCCTGCAGATGGGTGTGCTCCACCAGGAACAGCTATCAAGTCCTCTCCATTTGGAACTTCCATGGCTATATTTGGGGGTCTATAATGAGATATAGAATAACAAGAGGCCCATATACTGTTTCTGCACAGGGGCCTGCCACTATCTGTGCCTGCCCTTATTGCAAATAATAATAAGTGTGACTAAGTTAAGTAGACTTCTATTCCTTTTACAACCATGACACAGTCACAGTGCTAAATGGAGACATAAAAAAGATCTGTCAACAGGAGCCTGATGAGAGTTTCTACAATGAAAAAGAAGAATTGTTTTTCTACACTTTGGCAATGAAAACACGGGTGACATATGGATGTATGGTAATAAGATGTTAATAAGCAAATTACGCATATTCCTTTTACAACTGAGCACCATAGAGCTAAATGGAGAAATAAAAGATCTGTCAACAGGATCCTGTTAAAGGGGTTTTGCCACTAAGTAAAATTGACGTGGGAAGCTTGCAAATGAAATAACAAACATTTTCACCATTCATCATTATTATTAAAAATTCTGCACCGTTTTTGTCTTAGCTGCTCCTTTAGTGATCCATTGTTTACAACTCATCTCCAGGATACGACCAGGGCTTGGGGAGCTCCTCAGCCCCTGGCCAGACATGCTCAGACATCACTTCTCCCTCAGCAGCTACTGATGTTCAAACCCCAGTGCTGTCCCACTCTCTCCCGTCCTCTGTACTACTTAGTAATTAGTCAAACAGTGCAAAAAATAAAAAGAAACCTCAATCAGGTCTGTGCATTGATAAAGAAAAAAAAAACACGTTTGGTTCCTGCAGGGTAATGAAGCGAGGACCCTTGTGCCTGGAGGCAAAAAACTTCACCTCTCAGCTACTCACAATGCTTTACATAAACAGACCTTTCTTTGACTACAGAGAGAAAAGGCCTTGTGATGTCATCCTGCTGGGTCACATGATATGCAATTCAAACAAATCACACACGCCCCCTTCTGAGCACACAGAGCTGGATACAGGAGGTATGAAATGAGATTGTGGCAAAACCCCTTTAATGGTTTCTACAGTGAAACCGAAGAATTGTTTTTCTACACTTTGACAAAGAAAAAAAAACGGTGCGTTTTGGGTTTAAAGGGTTTAAAAAGTGTAAATCAGCAAAAAACCCGATACTGTTTTCCCTTTTGGGGCCCCCTAAATACGTTTAAAGGGCAAACTGGAGCATAAAAAAAAGACGTCAATAGTAGCCTGTTGATAGTTTTCCTACACTTTGACAAGGAAATCAAATGGGTGACATTTGGATATATATAAAAATTTTTTCCCATGAAGAAAGTGCCCTAAACATCTGTTTTAGGATTGGACACCATGATACACTCAAAGTGCTAAAGAAAGGCATCAAAAAAAAAAAATTTTCAGCCCAACCCAGGACCTGTTAATATTTTTCCCTTTACTTTTTGACAAGGAAAAAAATTTGGTTTGACTTTGGAAATAAAAATAAAAAAAAAAATAAGCAAATTAAAAACCCACCCCCTTTTAACAACTGAACACCATAGTGCTAAATGGAAAAATAAAATAAAAGATCTATCAACAGGAGTCTGTTGATGGTTTCTACAGTGAAACAGAAGAATCACGTTTTATTTTACATTTTTAAAAGGGAAAAAACCCAAACCCAAATTTTTTCCCAACGGGTGACATTTGGACATTTAAAAGGTTTTAAAAGAGGCAAAGTGAACTTTTTCCCCTTTCAAAACTGGGCCCCATGGCAAAGGGTTTTTTTAAAATAAAAGATCGTAAACAGCCGCCTTGGGGGTTTTACATAAATTTTAGAAAAAAAAGTGCTTTTCTACACTTTGATGGAGAAAACCACAAAAAAACTGAAAAAAAGCTGTGACATTTGGACATATGGGTTTGTTTTTGATATGACTGAGAACTATAGGTGATAAAACACCTAAGACCATGAGTATAACTATATCCATGGCAGCTGCAGCTTTTGTTTTTTAAAACCCCAAGGGGGAGGGGGCCCCTTTTAAAGGGCCCAAAACAATTGACCTTTTTTCAGGGGGAAAAACAAATTTAAATTTGGGATTTGCTGTCTAAACACATTTGCAGGTGCGCGATTTGGGGGTATATTCATGCTATTTATACTACGGTTTTTCCCTCCAGTGGGGGACCTGTATTATTTTGCTGTGGGGCCCTATGAAAATTTAACTGTCTAAATTTATAAACCTTACCGTGCAGAGATACGAGCGATGTGACTCTGATTGACCCTTTTAAAATATCCTGCATATAATACATGACTGAAAAGGTCACACAAGTCTAATATTATTACATCACCCAGAACTATGAGGGGCCCAAGGGGAAAAAAGAGACTCCCTTTTATCTTTTTTAAAAAGGGGAAATTTGGGTTAATCTAAAATGTTTGGGGGACGGGTCAGTGTGGATTAAAAAAAAACACTTGGGGTTGCTTAAAGGTTTTCAATTTTACAAAATTTTTTTTTTTTTTAACCCCTTAGCATCAATATAAGTTTTAACACAAATGACCCCAAAAGCAGGGCCAAAAAAACAGGTCCTGCTGCCGGGGAACCCACAGGTCGGGTGTGATCGTTAATTTCCCCAAAGCAAGGGTTTTTTAATTCCTGGGCGCCACCACAGCCAAAATTTAAACATTACACCCTTTCCACGAAATCAATGAGCGCGGAGATGAGAGAAAAAAGGAAAACACCCTTATAGCAACAGAAGCAAGCCCCCGGGAGAAAAGTAAATTCAGCTCTGGGGTATAAAAAAAAGGATGTAAACTCAGGACATACAGGGGAAAATTTAAAGTAGTACCCCGTGGAAATGCCCCAGCCGAAAAGTAATGCAATCGAGTTTTAATAAGGGTGTAACCCAGGGCATACAGGATAAGTAATTTAAAGTACAAGGGGAAAGCCCCGCAGAAATGAGTGCAGCTCTGGAGTATAAAACAGGTGTAACTCAGGATCATACCGGTAAAAATAATGTATGTACACAGTAAGGGACCACAGAAAAAGTGAGTGCAAACCGGAATAAAAAAGATGTAACCAGTCATTTAAATAATAAGTATGTACAGTGACTGCACCCGCAAATTTGTGAGTGCAACTCTGGAAATAATACAAGGGTTAAAATCAGGGTCATACAGGATAAATAATTATGTAAAATACTGGCCAACCCCCAAATATGAGTGACCCCTGGGGGTTAATACAATGTAACTCAGGACCACAGTAATGATGTTTAAATTTTTCACATGACGCACCAGAAAAAAATTTATTTCAAACCCCGGAGTTAAAACAGGATGTAACCCAGGATCATACAGGGTTTAATAATGTAAAGTAAAAGACTGCACCAGCAGAATTTTGTTTCAGGGCCCGGAGTATAATACAGGGGTGTAAATCCCGGTCATAAAAGGATAAGTAATGTAAAGTTTTCACAGTGACTGCACCAGCAGAATAGTGGGGCACTCTGGAGTATTTAAAACGGATGTTACTCAGGTTTGTACAGGGTAAATTGTAATTGAAACTTGGGCAATTGGGTTAAAAACACATGACTCAGGCCCGCAGGAAATAGTTTTAAAAATGGGGGAAAAACGCTTAATAATTCAGGAGTAAAATCAGGAACTTTTAAAGGGAAAAAGGGAATTTATTACACAGTTAATTTCACCACAGAATAGGGGTGCACTCTGGTATAATACAGGATGTAACCAGGGTCAGTAAAAGAAATAATTAATGGGGGGGGGGGGGGGGGGGGGGGACACATTTACTGCAAACCCGAAATAGTAGGTGCACTCGGGGTAAAATCCCGGAAGTAACTCAGGAAACATAAAAGGAAAAAAAATGTATGAAAACAGTTTATTTCACCAGCAAAAGTGATGCACTCTGGAAATAATACAAGGTGTAACTCAGGGTCATACAATAAGTAATGTATTACACAGTGACTTTCACCAAGCAAATAAAGATGAACTCTGGAAAAATAAACAGGATTTACTCAAGGGCAGTACAGGGGGAATAAAAGTAAAGTAACACAGGGATTTCACCATCAAAATAGTGATGCAGTTTTGGATTTTTAAAACAGGGTTTAACTTAGGATTAGTACAGGATTAATAAAGTATTACCCATTTACTGCACCCAAACAGAAAATTTAGTGCAGCTCTTTTAGTATAAACAGGGTTTTAAATCAGGATCCGTAAAATGAATTTTAAAAACCCTGGTTAAGGGTATACAATGGGCTGCCAACATTCATGAAAATAAAAGATTCCCCGGGGGGCCCCTGGAGTATAATACAGGATTAAAATCAGGATCATTTCAGGGTAATTATGTAAGTAAACAGGACTGGGACCACATAATAAGAAATGCAGCTCTATATAATACAGGATGTAACTCAGGATCAAATACAGGTAATTTTGTAAATTTTACACAATGACTGCACCAGCAGAATAGTAAGTGCAGCTCTGGAGTAATAATAACAGGCATAGCTTAAGATCAGTGCAAGTAATGTAATGTATCTTATAAGTGACAAAGTAAAATATAAACTACATAAAACACAGTATGTAAAATTATTAATTTATCAATTTTTAAAAAAAACCCACCTTTTAAGGTGGTTTTTAAAATAGGGCCAATTGGGTAAATGTTAAGTGCTTAAAACCAAAAGCAAGGCCTGCCAGCCATACAAGTTAGATAAAGTGTCCGGGACTTTTTCACATTTCTCTCTGATTCCTGCTGTTTCGGATAGTGATGTTGTAAAAGGGAAAACTGGGGGGGTTTTTTCCCCATAAATTTTAGAGAGACTTGTTGTTCAAGGGAAAATTTTGCATTATTAAGGTGCCCTTTAAGTTACATGTATAGGATCAGCATTTTTCACAATCCCAGCCATTTACAGGGGGAAGTTTTTTCATCCCTGGCCCAAACCCTTTTCCCGTGAGTTCGGGGAAAACTTTTTTTTTAAAGGGGAATGTACCCAATCTAGTACTGAACTTTGATCTGAAAACCCGGGGGGGAAATTTCTTTCAAACGCTTTACTGACTGTTTTGGGCCCCCTTTTACACGGGTTTAAAAAGGGGCCCGTAATTTTGGTTTTAATTTCCCCCCGGGGTGCGCAAATTAAAGGGTTTAAAACCCCATTTATTAACGGTAAAACCTTAGTTCTCAAAAGAGAACTAGGGTTACGTCTCCCCCCCCTGCCCGGGGAATTTCGGGCCCAGGGGGGGGATAATACATGTGAATTTCCAGCGGGATACCGCCGCCCGGGAAAAGCAAGTCTAGGGGCCGGGGGGTTCCCCCCCCCCCCCTCCCCCCGCCCCCGGCCCCACGGCGTAATTACTCCCCCCTTAAGGGCCTGTGAACATAGCCTTTTAAGGGGTTTCCCGTTTTAAAAAAGTAAGGTAAAAAGGCTCTATTAAAGGGTTTTTCTCACCACAGTGATTAGCTTTTAAAAAGTAGGGAAAGTTAAATGGAGACTATTACCAAATACATTGCTGTTCTGATTTTGCTTTGCTAAGGGGATAAAGGAGATTTTATCTCTTCTAGTGTCCCAAAAAGTTTCTTGGGTTTACCCCTCTCCCTGCTCTCTTTGATCTGATTGCTTCACGCTGCTGTTAGTCGGTCAGTCGACCATGGTCCTACTCCCTGCTGAGTTTTATCTCTAACACATGAGCTTGTTTACCTAAGTTAATGACAAGTTTTAAGTCTTAGAGCTCTGTAGCCTTATACACTGATATTTTCTAATCTCCAGTACTCCTGTATTGGAATAACAGAGCTGATGTTACAATCACTGTTGTAGAACCACCCACCCCTCCCCCAGAATGTGACCTGAAGCGATCTGGCTTTTTAAAACTGTATGGTGGAAACCCAATCTACACATAGGAAGCGATGTCATACATTTCCCCCCTCCTCTAAAGTCTATGAAAACAGAGAAGAGAGAGCCACAAGCATGCCACTACATCTTTTCTTGGCTGGATAGAATCAATGAATGCCCATTGGGGAGAGTTGTCTTAGGAGACCCTCAAGGGTCTCAAAGTGGTGGAGACCTTATGGTATGTCATGTGACCTTCCTTCCTTCACTCCACCCATTGTTGGGGTCCCTTTTCATTCACAGCAGTGAACTTCTAATTATGAACGAATACATCTTATGTGTTCCTTGAATATCAGTGAAAAATTATTTCAAATTTTTTTGAAAAAAATGTTTTAACCCACCCTCCTACCAAACGGATCTCAAGGGGGGTGGTCCTACTTATTTTTCCCTCTTACTTGAGTCAAAGACTTCTATTGGGTCAACAACCTCCATAAACCGAGAGAAAAATAAAAAATGCACCAACCTTACAAGCATACTGCACTGATAAAACAACCTGTGGGAGGTGGACGGGGTGCAAGATACCAAAATGGAGGCATCCATTCCTCCCTCTATAAATTAAAAGCAATATAGCCAAGGGTTTAAAATTTTAAAATTTTTTTTTTTTTTTTTTTTTTTATAAATTTTTTTAATATATGCCTCAACCAATGCCAGGGCCCCGGGGTTTACATTTGTTTTCAGAAATGTTTTTTTGTGCGAACTTATTTCATTTGGGAATTTTTGCTTTTAATTTATATAGGGGGAGGGTCCTAGTGAAGAAAAAATTTGATAGGCCCCCCCCTTGGATCCCATTGGTACCGGGGGGGCGTAAGCATTTTTTTTAAAACATGTGAACAAAGAATCTAAAATTTTTTTTATTATTGTAATAGCATAAATGCTTTTTTTGGGTTTTCTATGTTTTGTTTGCTACCCTTGAATAACAGTGCTACAAAAGTGAGTACACCCCTCCATTTTTTTTAAAATATTGTAAAATATTTTTTCATGGTCAGCCTGCAATTAAAACCCCTTTGATGAATGTACAAAAAAAAAAAGTGTACAACTTGTAAACTGTAAATTTGTGTGCCCTCAAAAAAAACCCAAACAAAAAGTCATAAATGTCAAAAACCCGGGCAACAAAAGTGAGTACACCCCTAATGAAAACAAAAGGAGGACAACCCTAATAAAAATGGTAAAAATTGTTCCCCAAAAAGGTCAATATCGTGTGCGCCCCTCTTTTTACAGCACTGCTTAACTCTCTTGGCATGGGCAAGAGCTTTACAGGTTGCGCCACGGGAAATTCCCCCCCCTCCCCCATGAAAAATCACGGAGCTGGTGGATTTTTAGAGACCTTGGTTCCCCCTTCTGTTTGGGTGCCCCACGAGATCAGGGGGCCGCCAACAGAAAATTTTTCAGGGCCCCCTTTTCAGCTAACATGGCCCCCCACCCGGGGAAACCCGCCCCCGAAACCTATGACTGAGCTCCCCCAGTCAGTAGCACCAAAGCAGCCCCCAAAACCCTGAAAAATCCCAATACCCGCTCGACTGAGGCCGAAAACCTGTCTTTGACCCCCAAATGGTTGGCCCCCATGCTTGACACCCTTGAAGCAAGTATGTTCTTAGCACGACAGGGGTGACCCCCATCCCCGTAACCCATGTACAAAGGGCGCACTCTTCTGGGTTAGCTGAGATGCTTTCAACTTCTTTTGGTTTCCATGGCAAGGCCCCTTCTCATGGGAACCCTTTTGGGAAAATGCTGATGGTCTTGGGCCCCCTGCTGCAGCTCATTTCAGGGTGTTGGAAAAATTTTTAAATAAATTACTTTTGTCAGCAGCAAAAAATTTTTTTTTTTTTTGATCCTCAGACAGTTCTTTCCCCTGAGGTGCCATGTTGAACTTCCCGTGAGCGTAAGAGTGTAAAGTGAAAAACCCAATTTTAAAACCCCCCCTCCCCTTTTTACAGCTGAGACCTTGTAAACCCAACAGTCACATGAAAAGTGGAGGGGAAAAAGGCAATTGGGCAAATTTGTAATTTTCACTTAGGGTGCTTTCACGCGGCGCATTTTTTGTGCAGGAAGGCACAGCAATTAATGGTGTACATTGTTGCACAAAAAAATGCACCAAAAACCCACCTGTAAAGCAAAACCCTTTGGGGTTTATCACTGCCCGGGTTAGAAATTTATGGGTATGTGTTAAGTTTTTTTGAGGGCACACCAAATTTTTTATTGTTATACAAACCTTTTCACGACTACTTTACATTTTACCAAAGGCCAGATCTTCAGTGTTGTCCCATTTAAAAAAAATTTTCACAATATTTTCAAAAAATGTGAAAAAGGGTGACCCACTTTTTTAATACTGCCAATAATGTGTAGCCCATTATATTGTTTACTTTTAAAAAAGTGAAGTGGTCCTGAAATCATAGGAATCTTTCCCATAGCAGCAGCCCCTGAGGCCACTATGGACCTGAAAGAGGAGTTAAAATTGGGGTTCCACCGTTGGGTTTTCTCTTCAAAAGCAGCTTCATGTTCCCACTTCCTGTTCAGGTTGTGGGCAGTCCTACAGCTTCAGAGCTCCCCTTCCTGTTCAGGCTGTGGGCAGTTCTACAGCAGTGACTGACATTTCAACTCTGCTATTACTAGCTGAACCTGTTAGAGGGACACTGGTGATGGAAGGGTCTAAATAGCAGGGCAAAAAGCTACAGAGCTCTAAAAGGTTAAAGTTTGTCAGGAAAAAACATAAACAAGTCCTGGTTCTGCTGATAAGACACAGCGGGGAGTAATGTCACAGGAGACCAGTGTTCGAGCGGACGGGGAGTTTGGAACCTAGGAAAACTTTGTTTCACAAGCAAAAATGAACTGCCTTTTCTGAAGGGGAAAAAATCAGAACGCAATTATTTGGTAAAAGTCTTTATTAAACCTTTGCCCAGTTTAAAAAACTTTTCAATGAAATCGGAATAATCCCTTTTGGGATTTTCTCATACAATGATTTTCTTTTAAACACGGGAAAATAAATAAAAATTTTTTCTAATACATTGCACTTTTGATATTGCCCTGGTTAGGAGATAAGAAAGATTTCACCTGCTCTGTGTGTATACAAGTGTCTTCCTTCCTGATTAGACAAAGAGCAGGGAGTGACAGAACAGAGTCTTTTTCTCTAACAAGATTAGACTGTTTACATTTGAAAAACATTTGCTTTCATTCCTTGCATCTGTAGCTTTGTTTACTCTGTAGCTTTGTTATAACACTTAGCTAGTTATAGAGAAGTTAAATATCCAAATCACTGCTATAGAAACACCCACATCCTGGCCAGGCAGTGTGAGTCTGAAGATTTTTCACAGAGTCAAAGACAACATGGTGAGAAAACCACTTTAAGGGAGTTTTCTCACTACACTGATTCATCTCATCTCAGTCCTGTTTTCTTGGTTTCACTTTGAATTCAGGGGTGTATTTAGTGACTTCCACTAGGCTGCAGTAGAAGCCAGGTCTGTAGCTATAGCGACCAGTACTGGCAGCCTGTCATGAGAGATTGAACAGGTCTGTAGCTATAGCAACCAGTTTTGGCAGCCTATCAGGAGAGATCATACAGGTTTGTAGCTATAGCGACCTGAGGAGCTGATGCAGCCCATACAAGAGGGGATATCTCAGAATAGGTAGGACACTGTTAATGGACATATATTGCAAAGTGACTTGTTTTTGCAAGATCTTTAACATAAAAAGCAATTATTGTGGTGAGACAACCCCTTTAATCTTCATCCAAGTTCCTCATGGGTGGTTGTAACTTGTGCTACCTTCCTCACACATTGCAATGATAACTGGAAAATGGTCTGAATGGGGGTAAAAAAAATCTGCCACCAACCATGATGCAGCCCGTGCCAAGCTCCAATGTCCCAACCAACGCCACCATGGGGCTTTATAGGTTTTTGTTGTCGGGCTCCTTCTCTATAAGAAGCCCCATAATGGTTCTTCTTTAAGATAATACCAAAACGGCAGCTACCGACATGCGCGGAGCGCGCCGACACTGTGATAAGTATGTTACTAAAACAAGCATATAGGAAACAGAGTATTTACTATTATAACCGACTTTGAAGTGTGGGATTAACAGGATTTGGGTTGAGGATTTAGAATTTATGCAGCAATTTGTACGGCAGGCACGGAATTCATGTAACTCGTTTTAATTGCTCTCCTGTTTGGTGGATATTGTGCTATTTTCAGCGGTGCTATATTCATTTAACACTACTGTACACGTATCAATGGATTATATAAGGCCTGATGTTTGGTTTTATGACACAAATAACTGGTAGAGGCTAATCCCGCTCTCTCCGGCAGCAGGCGCATTTACTGGGAGGTAAGGTGACTTTTACGAGTTGACTTTGGAAAGTTAGTCTGGAAGTTTTGACCTCCTGTCTCACACTGTTCCTGTTTCATTGGCCTTTTAATACAGGAACTCTGAAGAATTAGCAGCGTCATAAAAACCAGCCTCCATGCGATGCCGAGCTTATGCCACTACTTACAGGGCAATGGACATGCGGTGAAATATAGCGTCTGCTGCACACACCCGGCCGGACGCGCCACCCCTAACATAATCCACGGCCCAGCAGGAGGACTCCGGGAGTGTGCCAGTGTCCACCAAGAGGTGGCTCCCTTCCGACCCCGAGATTGAGCCATCAATGTCTTTGATCAGGGCACAGTGAGGATAGGGGAAAAAAGCCTTCCTGGGCGAGCTCAGAAACTTCAGATGTTGTGTTTTTACCGTGAAGCCACCTAGAATAAAGAAAGTAATATGTAAGATCTAAATAAGGAAGAAAAATGCATGTTTTTAAATCCATGTAAATAGAAAAAATTAAGTTACTAACCTTGACCCATGATGCACTCTGAGCAGGTTCTGATAGCGCTGCATTCTGGTCGGTCAAAGTTTATAAATGTTGTGTTGGTGATCCCCGCCTGGAATCTCTTAGGGGTCAGTACACCAGATGTCATACAGCTGCGCTCCTGAATGAAAGAGACAGAAATCTAATATAGAGTAGCTATGTCACTGCTGAGGGGCCTGTGGTAGGAGACAGACAACAATGGGCTGCTTGCCCAACATGCCATGACATGGTCAGAGCAGCTAGCCACATTCGCCAATAGGGTAAGATAACTGTTTAAAGGGTATTCTGCGGCTAGTCCTACTGAACTGTCAATCTGTACAAAGAAAAAAGTTAAAAAAAAAAAAAATTCAGCTCTAATGGATTTACAACACATTTCTACTATATCCGCATAATATTTTATAATTTGGCTTCTAGGGGAAGCTAAATGCATATGAATTTATGCAGCTAGTACAGAACTCATTGAGAGCTACACTCACCGGCCACTTTATTAGGTACACCTGTCCAACTGCTCGTTAACACTTAATTTCTAATCAGCCAATCACATGGCGGCAACTCAGTGCATTTAGGCATGTAGACATGGTCAAGACAATCTCCTGCAGTTCAAACCGAGCATCAGTATGGGGAAGAAAGGTGATTTGAGTGCCTTTGAACGTGGCATGGTTGTTGGTGCCAGAAGGGCTGGTCTGAGTATTTCAGAAACTGCTGATCTCCTGGGATTTTCACGCACAACCATCTATAGGGTTTACAGAGAATGGTCCGAAAAAGAAAAAACAATCCAGTGAGCGGCAGTCCTGTGGGCGGAAATGCCTTGTTGATGCAGAGGTCAAAGGAGAATGGGCAGACTGGTTCGAGCTGATAGAAAGGCAACAGTGACTCAAATAGCCACCCGTTACAACCAAGGTAGGCAGAAGAGCATCTCTGAACGCACAGTACGGCGAACTTTGAGGCAGATGGGCTACAGCAGCAGAAGACCACACCGGTGCCACTCCTTTCAGCTAAGAACAGGAAACTGAGGCTCCAATTTGCCCAAGCTCATCGAAATTGGACGTAGAAGATTGGAAAAACGTTGCCTGGTCTGATGAGTCTCGATTTCTGCTGCGACATTCGGATGGTAGGGTCAGAATTTGGCGTCAACAACATGAAAGCATGGATCCATCCTGCCTTGTATCAACGGTTCAGGCTGGTGGTGGTGGTGTCATGGTGTGGGGAATATTTTCTTGGCACTCTTTGGGCCCCTTGGTACCAATTGAGCATCGTTGCAACACCTTGTTGAATCTATGCCATGAAGAATTGAGGCAGTTCTGAAGGCAAAAGGGGTCCAACCCGTTACTAGCATGGTGTACCTAATAAAGTGTCCGGTGAGTGTATATATCATTTCAAGGGGTATTCCCATCAGGCTACTTCCATTGCTGGCCTGTACAGGCCCTTGGGAACAGAGGAATGTCCACTCGTGTGGGGGTTCTCTTTCACCTCTGTGGGAGTTCAGAGTACAGCTGAGCAGATGACCTTGGTGTATGTAGAGCTCACATAGAATTGGAGCTTGCACAGAAATCCCCAATCCTAATCTCAAATCAAACTCCAACTGTAACTAAAATTCCAACGCTTACCCTAACTCAAAGAAAAATCCCAACCTTAGCTCCATATCTATCCCAACTCCAACCCCAACTCCAGCCCCTACCCCAACTCAAAATAAAACCTCAACCCTGTCTACAAATTTTTTTTCCAACTCCAACCCTAACTAGAAAAAAAAAAAAAAAATCAACTTCAAATCTACACCAACTCCAACCCTATCAAGAAAAACATCAAGCTTAACCCCAAGCCTACCCGAACTTCAGTCCTAACCCAAACATGAAAAAACAACCCTAACTCCAAATCTATCACAACTCCAACCCTAACTTCAACTCAAGAAAAAAAAACCCTGTCTCCAAATTTACTCCCACCCCAACTAGGAAAAAAAAAAAACAACCCTAATGTGAAATGTACCCCAACTCCAACCCTATCAAGAAAAACTTCAATCTTAACACCACGCCTACCCCAACTTTAGTCCTAATCCCAACATGAAATAAACCAACCCTATCTCCAAATCTATCACAACTCCAACCCTAACTTCAAATCAAGGAAAAGAAAAAAAAAAACAACTCGGTCTCTAAGTTTACTCCAACCCTAACAGAAAACCCCCTAAAACAACCCTAACTTCAAATCTACCCCAACTCCAACCCTAAATCCAAGAAAAACCGCAAACTTAACCACAACCCTAACTCCAAATCTATCACAACTCCAACCCTAACTAGGAAAAAAAAAATCAACACTAACATCAAATGTACCCCAATTAAAGATGGGCGAATTGATTCTAACGAAGTGGAATTTGTTTAGAATTTCATGAAAACTTCGGTTCGGAACGAAGTCGAACTTTGGGGTACTTCGCGTGAACGAAATGTGCTTTTGATTGATAAAATGGCTGCGAGCATATGGCGCTACATGGGGCAAAGCACTCTGGGAGGAAGAAGGGCATAGCCTGCATGACATGTGCAGAGGTGAAGCCAATCAGAGACCGGTGGGATTCTGTGACGTCACCGCACTATATAAGTCCGGGCGCGATGCTGGGAGCTCATACCGCTCTCACTGTACTGATCAGGGAAGGTGCTGCCACGGCTGCTAATGATATCTCTTACTAAAGAACTCATTTTTATACAGCGATGTTGGGGGGGTGTCTCAGCTTGTCTCAGAGACTGCTTCTCTTAATGTTCTATTTCTGATTTTGTGGGGTATTGGATCTGAAGTCCAGTGTGCGTCCACTGCAGCTGCATATACATTTTAATGCTATCTGCTCACAGCACATTGAATATCCAACAGGGGTCTAAGCCTGTTCCTGTTGTATTCATTTAAAGAAACAGCGTTTTTACAATACAAATACCACTTCATTTTTGGCTGCTCAATTATTTTGCGCAATTTACATCCAGGGGTTAATTAAGCGTTGTTCTGCAGTTGTGGTCACTAAAAGAAACTGTTTTTTTCACGGGCAAAAAAGCCATTTTTCCTGTAGCATAATTCATAACCAAAGGTTAATTACAAGTTTTTCTCTTGTTGTGTAGCGTAAAATACACGCCATTGTAACACGCTACAAAGCTGGTGGTTTTTGGTTGCTCAATTCTTTTGCGCAATTTACATCCAGTGGTTAATTAAGCGTTGTTCTGCTGTTGTGGTGACTAAAATAAACCGTCTTTTTCATCGCCAAAAAAGATATATTGCCTGTAGCATAATTCACAACCGAAGGTTAATTACAAGTTTTTCTCTTGCTGTGTAACGTAAAATACACACCATTGTAACACGCTACAAAGCTGGTAGTTTTTGGTTGCTCAAATTCTTTTGCGCAATTTACATCCAGGGGTTAATTAAGCGTTGTTCTGCTGTGTACTTAGTAAAAGAAACGTTCTTTTTCACCGCCAAAGAAGCAATTTTGCCTGTAGTATAAATCATATCCAAAGGTTAATTAAGCCTTTTTGTGCTTTTACATTCAGTAAAATACACAGTGTTTTTAAACGACACATACAAGTAAATTTTTCCTGGCCATTTGTGGAGCGCAATTTATATCCAAGGGTTACCCAAGCTTGTTACTGGGTTCATTTGGAGTCAAATACAGGTGTGTATTTATCATATACAGATATCTTTATCAAACAGTGTCTGTACATTTTAGAACAAACAGTATGTCAACAGAGAGGTGCAGGCTCTTCACCTGCGAGTGGCAGAGGCACAGACATTCCAGGCCCAGGTCGCAGCACAGCAATGGGACGTCGCAGCAGTGGTCACTCGTGGAGGCCACAACTGCCGCTGTCATCTAGCGCCCGTGTGTTGTTCAGCAACCCACTGGTTCTTGATTGGTTGACTAGGTCATCCATTTCCTCCCAGATGACATCTGACAACCCCAGCCAAGAGTCGGTGGGAACGTCAGACACAACCCTTAGTCCTGTCCTCAACCCGCCTCTGTCCCATCCAGTTCCCTCAGCCAGAGATCAACTATGTGGTCTGGGCTCAGTGTCACTATATAGCGAGGATGAACAATTTGAGGAGGGCAGTCAGCAGCTACTTGGCAGCGAAGAAATGGAGCCAATATCCCCTGCTTCTTGCAGTAGGCGGCAAAGTATAGATTTTGAGAGTGGCATGGGAGGTCATGTTGTGAGGGGTCAGCCTCTGCATACCAAGACCAGTGATGAGGACAGCAGTGACGATGAAATACAAATAGATAATGATGTAGCCAACCGCACTTGGGAGCCGGGTGAGGCAAGGGCTTCCTCATCGTCAGGAGAAGAGGGCGTCAGCTTGCGCGTCAGGCAGCGCAGCAGCCAGCAAGTGGCTTGTGTGGCCGTGAGTCAGCAGGATAGCAGCAGTGTGAGGTCGGGAGCCAAGCGGCCACGGGGTAGAAAACCCGCTTCGCAGGTCCAAGAAAGTAGCGGCAGAGGTGCTCAGCGAGGCAGTGGCGGCAGTAGTCACTCAGTGCGGAGCGTTGGCGGTAAAATAAGCTACTCGCGTGTGGCAGTTCTTTGCTAAGACACCGGAGGAGCCGAATATGGTATATGTAGAATCTGTAGGCAGAAAGTGAAGCGTGGCCAAGGAGCTAACGTTGGCACCACGGCCCTGCGTCAACACATACAGCGTCACCATCCGGTGGCCTGGGAGAAACGTGGCGCAGATGTGGTGGTCCATCCTGCCGCCGCAGCAACAGCAGCAGCAGCAGCGCCCAGTGGCACGCATGCCATTGCAGCCAGTCAAGGCTCCACCACCTCTGCAGAAGGGAGCTGTTCCTCTTTGACATCATCTCCCGGTTCAGATGCTCCTGCTCCTCGCTACTCATGGCGCCAGCAGTCGTTCAGCGAGGCGATTGCAAAGAGACAACAATATGCGTCCAATCATCCTAAGGTGCAGCAGCTGACCGTGCTCCTGTCCAAGTTGTTGGTACTGCAGTCCCTCCCTTTCCAAATGGTGGACTCTGCACCATTCAGAGAACTAATGGCTTGCGCCGAGCCGAGATGGAGAGTTCCAAGCCGTAATTTCTTTTCCAAAAAGGCAGTACCAGCACTTCATAAAGATGTAGAATAGAAGGTGGGCCCGTCCTTGAGCTGATCGGTTTGTTCCAAGGTGCACGGCAGCGCGGACGTCTGGTGCTGTAACTACGGTCAGGGCCAGTACTTGTCTTTTACGGCCCACTGGGTGAATGTGCTTCCTGTCCAGGCACACCAACAACTTGGACAGGAGACGCCGCTTTCTCCTTCACGTTGTCAAACTGCGGCTCCTGCGCCAATGTCCTCCTCCTCCACCACCATCTCAGCCTCCAAAAGTATTGCTCCATCATACCACATGTGTAGGGCACAGCGGTGTCACACAGTTCTACACCTGGCTTGCCTCGGCGAACGATGTCACACAGGGGAGGAACTGCTCCGCGTCATGCAGCAAGAAATCGATGTGTGGCTTTCTCCGCGCCAACTGCAAATCGGAACCATGGTGACGGACAATGGGAGTAACATGGAGTTTGCATTGCACCGAGGAGGGATGGTCCATGCGCCCTGCATGGCGCATGTGTTCAATCTGGTTGTGAAAAGGTTCCTGAAGTCTTCCACCGATCTTCAGAAGATTCTGAAAATAGCCAGGAAACTGTGCATGCACTTCATCCATTCCTACAAAGCCAGGAACACCCTCCTCGAGTTGCAGCGGCAGAACGGCCTCACCCAACACACTCTGATATGCGATGTTTCCACCTGTTGGAATTCTAGCCTGCACATGTTGGGCCGACTGTATGAACAGAGAAGGGCCATTAATGATTTTTTGATGATCCAGGCGGACAGGAGTACTCCCCTGTGTAACTTTGATATCAGCCAGTGGCAGCTCATGCGTGACACCTGCCGTTTATTGAGGCCATTCGAGGAGGCCACGTTATTTGTCAGTCGCTAGGACTTCGGGAATAATGTCATTCCACTGCTTTATGTCCTGGAACAGATGCTGAAAAATCTGTCTGGGCAAGGGACTGGAGACGTGGCGACTACATCTCGCGGCCACATGAGTCCGGTGGGACTGAAATGGAGGAGGAGAGGAGACATTGGAGCGAGAAGCATTGTCTGGTGAAATGAGTGGATTTTCTACCCAAGTGACAAGAGAGGAGGAGCAGGAGCAGCTGGAGGAGGTAGATGGAGTTGAGGAAGACGAGGCAGATGACCCGCAAGCACCATGGCAGTATATAGTGGAGATGGAGGCAGGGAGCCCCTCGGAGTCACTTGTGCAAATGGCCCGCAGCATGCTGATTTGCCTGGCTAGCGACAGCCGAATAGTCAACATCCGGCAGAGGGATGACGTCTGGCGCTCCACCCTAGTGGACCCTCGCTACCGTCCAAATGGGAGCCTTTTCCCAGCTATTGAGAGGGAGGACAAACTCAAATACTATAGGGAAATCCTTTGTAGTCAGTTGGCCGCTGCCTATGTGCGGCATCGTCCCTCCTCTGACAGGTCTGACCGGGGGTCTTCAGCGCTCACGTACTACTGCCGCGGCTGCTGGGTAAGGTGGGGGGGTAGGAGCAGTACCAGCTCCATCAGCAGCAACCGAAGTCTGGAGTCACTGATGAGCAGCTTCCTTCACCCGCCTAGTGAGGAGGGCAGTCGCCAGCAGCAGCAGCAGGACCTAGAGCAGACCCCGAAGCAACAGGTGGTGGCCTACATGGACAGCACCCGGCCACCCCAGTTAGAAGATCCGTTGGACTACTGGACAGCCAAACTGGATGTGTGGCCGCAACTTGCCGAGTTTGCAGTGGAGAAGCTGTCCTGCCCGGCCAGTAGTGTGGCATCAGAGCGGGTGTTCAGTGTGGCGGGGGCCATCGTTACCGCAAGGAGAACCCGCTTGTCCACGGGAAATGTGGAACGACTGACCTTTGTCAAGATGAATCAGGCGTGGATCGGCCAGGATTTCCACACACCAATGCCTTAGGCATCAGACTACATCAGCCATGATGCCTCACCCAAACTGTGAGAAATGAGTCTGGGTTCAAACTACCTGCCTCAACCACTATTCTGATGCCGCCACCCGCCTGATGCCACACATCTGCTGACAGTTTCTCCATCTGCCACCAATCATCTTTACCAGGGACTGGTATTGCCACCCACCTCCACACTCTGTCATTGTGTCACTTTATGACCTCATGCTGCTAATGTGGCTGCTGCCGTGCTCTCCACACTGTGTCATTGTGCCACTCTCTGACCTTATGCTGTTGCTCCTGCCGCCGTCACCTCCACTCTCTGTCATTGTGCCACTCTGTGGCCTACTCCTGTTTTTGCCACCTCCAGAATGTCATTGTGCCACTGCCTGACCTCATACTGCTGCCGCCGTGACCTCCGCTCTCAGTCATTGTGCCACTCTGTGGCTTCCTCGTGTTTTGCCACCTCCAGAATGTCATTGTGCCACTGTCTGACCTCATGCTGCTGTGGCTGCCGCCGTCACCTCCACACTCTGTCACTGATGTTGCCACCTGAGCTCTCAGCTTGTTTTTTTCCAGCTGTCGCTGCCATGACTTTATCAGGCTACATTCCCCCTTCAGTTTTTTGGTCAGTTTTGCCCTCTTAAGTGTCCAGGAATTTTATAGTGAAGCGATTCTAAGAGCGGCGGCAATCATCTGCGTGTCATACTAAAACACAACATTGTATGAAGACCAAACCAAGCTCCCTCTGCATATTTAATCATGGCACAACGTTCTACAGCACCCTGCAGGCTCTGTGCAGCCTGGAAGTAGCTGTTTTTTAACGCGATTCGTCTCGAAGTAATTCAGACCGAATTTAATTTTGTCAGGAAATTCGGCGAAGTGACCGAACCGAATTTTTGAGAAATTCGCCTATCTCTAACCCCAACTCCAACCCTATCAAGAAAAACTTCAATCTTAACACCCAGCCTACTCCAACTTTAGTCCTAACCCCAACATGAAATAAACCAACCCTATCTCCAAATCTATCACAACTCCAACCCTAACTTCAACTCAAGGGGAAAAAAAAACATCCCGGTCTCTAAATTTACTCCAACCCTAACTAAAAGAAAACTCCCCAAAACAACCTTAACTTCAAATCTACCCCAACTCCAACCTTAAATCCAAGAAAAAACCCAAACTTAACCCCAACCCTAACTCCAAATCTATCACAACTCCACCCCTAACTTCAACTGAAGAAAAAAAACAACCCTAAACTACTCAGATTCCAGCCATAACCCAAACTAAAAAAAACAACTCTTCAAATAAAAAAAACAAAAAAAACTGAAATTAAACACCAAACTCTAAATCTAAAATCTAACCTTTATTAGTTCCCAATAAAAACCTAACAAAATCACACATTATATACAGCAAAACCACTGCCAAAAATGACACGAAATCTGATAAATTTGTATATATCTTTCCCTAAGGAGACCCTACATTATCCTATGGACAAGTCGGGTAATTGTCCCGAAAAGGACGGCCCCACCTTTGGAGACTAACCCTATCAGATTAACTATTCTCTCTCTAACCTACTTAAAGTTTGTATACTCATAAGGACAAATATATTATATCCTATATTCACAAACTAGCAATAAAGCACTTCGTAGATAAATCTTCAAACAGAGAGATACACACTTGTCATCACCATAGGAAAGCATACACCGGAGGTTATGCAATTTGTTTATACATAGAACACCTCACTTAGTATATTAGATGGGTGCCGGGTCAACAACAATATATAATGAATCAGATCAAAAACACATATGCAAACCAAAATTTGCTGGAGAAAGAGATTTCAGTAATAGACAAGCGTTACTGTCAAATTTAGATACGACCTTATATACGCCTCCATTACTCTCCTTTTTATCCCGACATGTTTCTCCCAGTCAAAATAGAACTGGGTTCTTCAGGGGACTCTAAAATGATGTACATAGTAGTACAGTGGTCATAGGCAGTGATGTTTGCCTCCTTCTCAGGTTAACGACAGACCAATTAGGTGGGATCCTTTCTTAAATAGACTGTCTAAGAGCAGTGAGACTCACCACAGCCGCACGCATTACTTTGGCGTCCCAGGCTCTCTACCGCGCATGCGTCGGTTCGCTGCTGCCATGGCAACTAGACGCTCATTCCCTCATTCACCTTCAAATCTACCCAACTCCTAACTGCAACTCGAGTAAAAAACTCAAACCTATCTCCAAATCCACCTCCAACCCTAACAAAAAACCCCTCTAACTCCAATTCTCCCCCAACTCTAACCCTAACTCCTATTTCCAAAAAAAAAACAATCATAAGAAAACACAATCATAACCCCAAATCTACCCCAACTCCAACCCTAATCCCTATATTCAAGAAAAACTCCAAACCTAGTCGAGTCCAATCACATTATTATGACCACTTCCTACTTTTGATGTTAGCTCATGAAGAAAGTCACGTGTGCGGTGCTGGCTTGGTGGGTATATAAGGTGTGTGATAGGCTGTATGCACACATATCTTTCTTTGCTGTCATGCGTAAAGATGGCAACTTATCAGAGTTGCAAAAATTATTTCTCAAATTGCACAGTTTGCGAACTGTTGGCAGCTGTTGTGGCAAAAATGTATCGTGAGTGGACAAATGGAGCCATTGTAAATTAGTGATATTGATTTGAGAGGTAGACATCAATTATGATGTTGCATCAGGGCAGACCATCACAATACAGGGGAGCAGCTCACTGGCAAAATGAACCAGGGGACGACCAGATGTGTGTCTGACAAAAGTTTAGTAAACTACTGCAAACGAGGCCCGGAGCAGACAGATGTCACCGCATCTCTGCTAATCCTACTGCATCCGGGGCCCCAGAGCAGACGGATGTCACTGCACCTCTGCTAACCTTACTGTGTATGGGTCCTGGAGCAGACGGATGTCACTGCACCTCTGCTAACCCTACTGTGTATGGGGCCCCGGAGCAGACGGATGTCACTGCACCTCTGCTAAGCCTACTGTGTATGGGGCACCGGAGCAGACGGATGTCACTGCACCTCTGCTAACCCTACTGCATACAGGGCCCCGGAGCAGACGGATGTCACTGCACCTCTGCTAACCCTACTGTGTATGGGTCCCTGGAGCAGACGGATGTCACTGCACCTCTGCTAACCCTACTGGGTATGAGTACTGGAGCAGACAGATGTCACTGCACCTCTGCTAACCCTACTGTGTATGGGGCCCCAGAGAAAACAGATGTCACTGCACCTCTGCTAACCGTACTGTGTATGGGGCCCCAGAGCAGATGGATGTCACTGCACCTCTGCTAACCCTACTGAGTATGGGGCCCAGAGCAGACGGATGTCACTGCAGCTCTGCTAACCCTACTGTGTATGGGGCCCCAGAGCAGACAGATGTCACTGCACCTCTGCTAACCCTACTGTGTATGGGGCCCGGAGCAGACGGATGTCACTGCACCTCTGCTAACACTACTGTGTATGGGGCCCGGAGCAGACGGATGTCACTGCACCTCTGCTAACCCTTCTGTGTATGAGGCCCGGAGCAGACGGATATCACTGCACCTCTGCTAACCCTACTGTGTATGGGGCCCCAAGCAGACGCATGTGACTGCACCTCTGCTAATCCTACTGTGTATGGGGCCCGGAGCAGACAGATGTACCTGCACCATTGCTAACCCTACTGTGTATGGGGCCCCGGAGCAGACGGATGTCACTGCATCTCTGCTAACCCTACAGTGTATGGGGCCCGGAGCAGACCGATGTCACTGCACCTCTGCTAACCCTACTGTGTATGGGGCCCGGTTTCAGTGGGTTGTAACTGCTCCTCTGCTACACCTACTGTGTATGGGGCCCGAGAGCAGACAGATGTCACTGCACCTCTGCTAACCCTACTGTGTATGGGGCCCCAAGCAGACGCATGTGACTGCACCTCTGCTAACCCTACTGTGTATGGGGCCCGGAGCAGACAGATGTACCTGCACCTCTGCTAACCCTACTGTGTATGGGGCCCCGGAGCAGACGGATGTCACTGCATCTCTGCTAACCCTACAGTGTATGGGGCCAGGAGCAGAAAGATGTCACTGCACCTCTGCTAACCCTACTGTGTATGGGGCCCCGGAGCAGACAGATGCAACTGTATCTCTGCTAACCCTACAGTGTATGGGGCCCGGAGCAGACAGATGTCACTGCACCTCTGCTAACCAAGTTCCTTCAGCATAAAAAGCTTCAGTTTTCACAGCAGTATTAGAATTGGACCTCTGGTGATTTTCAAAGGGTTGTCTTCTCAGATGAGTCACTAGTTCTTCTTCATCGAACAGATGGACATTGGCATGTCAGGTGAGAAACATCAGAAAATAAACACCCTACAACCATTGCTGGAAGAACACAAGCTGGCGGTGGCAGTATTATGGTTGGGGAACGCTTTTGCGGCATTCTCTGGGCCACTCATCCATATGGAAGGCGCTAACAACTGATTTGGGTATGAATTCATCCTTGCAGATCACATACTCCCATACATGCTGATTGTCCTCCCTTTGGCGGATCTTCCAGCAAAACAATGCAACATTTTATACGGCTAGAAATGACTGACATTGACTGGAAGAGTAGGACCAAGACTTCCAAGTACTACCCTGACCCTTGATTCATCAGAATTTACCCAAATTGAGCTACAGTAGTTTAGGGCCCCTGGATGGTGGTGTTGGTTCTATGGACCCTCCAGCAGCTGTGGGAGTCCCTGGATGGTGGTGTTGGCTCTATGGACCCTCCATCAGCTGTGGGAGGCCCTGGATGGTGGTGTTGGCTCTATGGACCCTCCAGCAGCTGTGGGAGCCCCTGGATGGTGGTGTTGGCTCTATGGACCCTCCAGCAGCTGTGGGTCCCCTGGATGGTGGGTTTGGCTCTATGGACCCACCAGCAGCAGTGGGAGCCCCTGGAAGGTGGTGTTGGCTCTATGGACCCAACAGCAGCCGTGGGAGTCCCTGGATGGTGGTGTTGGCTCTATGGACCCTCCAGCAGCTGTGGGGCCCTGGATGGTGGTGTTGGCTCTATGGATCCTCCAGCAGCTGTGGGAAGCCCTGGATGGTGGTGTTGGCTCTATGGCTCATCCAGCAGCTGTGGGAAGCCCTAGATGGTGGTGGTGGCTCTATGGCTCCTCCAGCAGCTGTGGGAGGCCCTGGATGGTGGTGTTGGCTCTATGGCTCCTCCAGCAGCTGTGGGAGGCCCTGGATGGTGGTGTTGGCTCTATGGACCCTCCAGCAGCTGCGGGATACAGTTGGCTCCAGATACCTGTGACAACCTACCAGGATCTTGTTGAGTCACTCCCAGCTTGTCTACCTGCTGTCTGGGCTGTACACAGCGGTTACTCTGGATATCAACTGCTGGTCATAATAATGTGACCGGTAGATAATCCAGTGTCTGATGATCCACCACCTAGCATTTTCCAGTGACACAGAGTGAAAGAAATCTTACTGCAGAAAGTAAAAGCTGAAAAAAAGCTGAACATAACATTTTGCATCTGTTGCAGGCATATTCCAGCTAATTGGCTAATTTAATTTGCAGCAATTATTGGTAGGGGCGCACATATTTTTTTTAATTTCAGATATTTATCTTAAAATAAAGTCATGTTACCTCAGCGGAAGAAATCGGGAACGTGAATGTCACTGCTACCTAATTGATGCAAAGTAGACATCCTTATTAATGGGCGCATTACATAAATTAAGATGCAAATTATGTCACGGGGGATGTTATTATGAGATAACAAAGATAATAACAATTATAATTGAACCCCTGGCAAAACTCGCAGCAAAATGTCTCATTTCCCTAAGGTCTGGGACGTGCTCCGAGAGTGAGCTGCTAAATTCAAGAGGAATATTAACTGCTAGATCCACAGCTAAGGTCTATTCTGGGTTTTCCTCTGCTAGACGCGACCATTCACTGAACAATGGCAAAACCAGCCCTGGGCCTCTTCTTGCAAAATTCATACACAGGGAACCTCACTGAAGTAAAGTGACCTAGAAAAACAGGTAACGAGCATCAGGAAGACTAAAAATACACCTGGGTAATGGCAGTTCACTAAAGTGTATTACATGTATAAATTATAAGTGTATAGAGCAATAGTCTTCCACTGCTGGTCAGAAATACTGGAGGGGGCAAATGCCCCATGGGACCTCAATGACCCCGATCCTGTCACTTGTGATATAAGACCCTTCGACCTTCCACAACCACTAACGAATATACAATATATAGTAGGCTGCGCTTTTACAAATAACCCATGAAAGGATGCGGATGCCATGTAACCCATGAATGTGGTGATGTCATGTAACCCTTTAGAGTGTGGTGATGCTATAGAACCCATTAGAGTGCAGTGATGCTATAGAACCCATTAGAGTGCGGTGATGCTATAGAACCCATTAGAGTGCGGTGATGCTATAGAACCCATTAGAGTGCAGTGATGTCATAGAGCCCATTACAGTATGGTGATGTCATATAACCCATTAGAGTGCGGTGATGTCATAGAATGAATTAAAGTGTGGTGATGTCATAAATCCCATTAAAGAGCAATGATGTCATAGAATGCATTAGAGTGCGGTGATGTCATATAACCCATTACAGTAAAGTGATTTCATATCACCCATTAGTGTGGTGATGTCATAGAACCCATTAGAGTGCGGTGATGTCATAGAACCCATTAGAGTGCGGTGATGTCATAGAACCCATTAGAGTGAGATGATGTCACCAAACCCATTAGAGTGAGATGATGTCATAGAACCCATTAGAATTTGATGATGTCACCAAACCCATTAGAGTTCGGTGATTTCATAGAACCCATGAGTAAGGTGATGTCATAAAACCAGACACAACCCATTAGAGTATGTTGATATCATAGAACACATGAGTGTGGTTATGTCCAACTAGCCCAGACATAACCCACGAGAGCATGCTGATGCCATAAAATCCAAAAATAACCCAAGAAAGGATGATGATGTCATATAACCCATTAGAGTAGAGTATTGTGACGTTATAGAAACCAGACATAACCAATGAATGTGGTGATGTCATAGTACCCAGACATAACCTATGAGAGTATGGGGATGTCATAGTACCCAGATGTAACCTATTAGAGTATGATGATGTCACTGAACCAGGCATAACCTATAAGAGTATGATGACATCATAGAACCCAGACTTAACTCATGAGAGTATGGTTATGTCATTGAACCCAGATATAAAACATGTCCAAAACCACTAAACATCAAGGATAACATCTACAAGAAGTTTGTATGTTCTCCTTGTGTTTCCATGGGTTTCCTCCAGGTTTTCCAGTTTCCCCCACATTCCAAAAACATATTGCCGGGTTAATCTAAACTTTAAATTGTGAACACCAATGGTGACAGGGACCAATGTGAATAATGGCAATCTCTGTACAGCACTATAGAATATAATAGTGCTATATAAATGAATACAATAAGTAAAAATGGAACAAAACCGCTACACAGCCGGGACAGGACCACAAAACACCAATGGACACCAAGGATTGAAGAAACAAATCTCTGAACGAGCAATGTACCTTACATAATGAAAAAGGGTTCAGACCACTGGGCACTAAAGCAATATTGGACTGTGATTCCTAGGGCCCAGCAGTGGAATTGATGTTTAGGGCCCACCAGTGGAATTGATTCTTGGGACCCACCAGCAGAGTTTATTCTTGGGGCCCACCTGTAGAGTTTATTCTTGGGGCTCACCAGAGGAGTTGAGTCTTGAGGGCCAATAGTGGAGTTAAGTCTTGGGACCCACCAGTGGAGCTGATTCTTGGAGCCCACCAGTAGAGTTGTTTCTTGGGATCCACCAGTAGAGTTGTTTCTTGGGTTCCACCAGTAGAGTTGATTCTTGGAGTCCACCAGCGGAGTTGACTCTTGGGATCTACCAGTTGAGTTGAGTCTTGGGATTTACCAGTAGAGTTGAGTCTTGGAGCCCACCATTGGATTTGATTCTTAGGGCCCATCAGTGGAGTTGATTCTTGGAGCCCCTTCTACAACGGCTGCACAGGACTCTTACTTTTTGCCTTTTTCTATGGCTTTTTAAGTGAAAAGCAGCCCCAGGCCTGCTATTTTTAGAGGTCCACCATGCCCAGGGGTTTCCCTTGCTTCCATGTGGGCCAGTCCAAGCCTCCACTAAGGCTTAAAAACCAGTATAAAGGGTAGCAATACACTAAACACCAGGAACAGGTGAAGAAAACCAATGGACTACAAGGACTAGAGAAGCAGACTTTATAATGCTTTACACAATGGATAATAAATGCAGTACATGAAATTGAAGAACCAAACTATTGGACAACAAGAACAGGGGTACCAAACAGAAACCTAAGAAACAACTAACCAACGTTCAATCACAAACACCGAAAATGATCTATACAAGGGAAAAGGACATCAACCTGTTGCTAATAAAAGATAATACAAAAATACTGTACACTAATGTAAAAGGCATCTGAATATCCTAAGTATTTAGATAATAATCCAGTGAACATCAGTGACTGCAACACTAATACAATGGTGAAGAGGAGCATCAAACAACTAAACACATGGGACAGGATGTGAAACAGGTGGGCATGAGCAAAAAAGGCACAAAACTACTGGACACCAGGGACAGGGACATTAACGACTAAGCGCCCAACAACAGGAATATTAAACCATTAGAAACTAAGGACTGGTGAAACATACCCTAAAGAAACACAGCATTCATCCACCAAACCTCTGAGTATTCAAAACACTGTACACTAAGCACCAAAATTCTGGACAATCTAGATTTTGGAAGAATTCAATGATCACTATTGACTTAGACACCAAAACTCCGAATAGCAAGAAAAGAAGGACTAGAAACTTATGGACTCCTGCAAATATGGCACCAAGCGACTGAAGACCAGGAAGAGAGTCACCAACTACTAGACACCAGGAATAGAAGAGCCAAACCAAAGGGCATCAAGGATGGGTAAACAAACCATAGAACAAAAGCTCAAAACACGCAAACCAGTTTTAACGAGGGACAAGATTCAGGTCACATAGGCTGAGTTTCTATTCATGATATCCATTGGTAAAGGTCAGGTTTGGGGACCAAAGCATCCTGCAAAGGAATTTTTTGGAATAGTTGTTCAAAATATACTTGATTTAATATATTAGGAACTTTGTTATGTGACAATTGGATTCATAAAATATATTTTGTATATATAGTTTGATGAATTGAATTTATTCCATTAAACAAGAAACAAGGGCACCAAAATGCTGACTACTAGAAATTAGAGAGCTGAACAAAAAAATCTGGACACCGCGTATTTAAAGGGGTTTTCTCACTACAAAGATTAGCTTTCAAAGTGTAAGGAACGTTAAATGAAGACTTTTTCCAAATACATTGGTATTTTGATATTACATCGTTCAGAAAATAAGAGATATTTTACCAGTGCACACAGGTTTCTATAGTTACCGTCCTGCTCTCGCTTCCTGATTGGACAAAATGCAGGAAGTGAAGTTACCAGGACAGACAGCAGCTTGAGAACAGAGTGTGTTATCTCTAACAAACGAAGGACATACATTACTTTTCAACATTTACTTTGAGCTATGAAGCTCTCTTCACTATAGATTACATCTCCTGCAGTCATGTCAGTGCAATTAGAAGTGCTGAGAATATGGAGCTGATATGTGAGATGGGCAAGCTGGACAGTAACCATAAAAACCTGTATGCACTCAGAGTATATAAAATCTCTCTTATCTTCTGAACAAAGTAATATCACAACACCATTGTATTTGGAGAAAGTCTTTATTTAAGGTTCCCTTCATGTTGAAAGCTAAGCTCTGTAATGAGAAAACCCCTTTAAATATAACTAAACACCAATGAGACCAAACCACACACACCAGGGACAGAATCACAAAACCTTAAATATTAAAGGGGATTTGCCGAGAGATAGATTCTTACCCCTCTCTTGTTAGCACAGGCAGAATGTCAACAAATCACACTGAGTCATGAAGCTGCAGGGGAGAGAGAGAGGGGGAGTGAGGAGTTAGGAATCCAAGGGAGTGTCTCAAAACTTAAGTGAAATAATAAACAGTACAACAGTGGATTCACAATACAGCAAGACAGCCTCAGACTGCACTGTCAGGAGCCTTATCTGCTAAGATGCTAATGTAATGTAAACAAATCACGGAGCTGAAAGAGAGAGAGACACACACAGTGGAGAGCACAGAGCTGCATAAGGGATCTTGTGACATGTACACTGAAATAAAAAAACTATAACTTGTGGATTCTATATACAAAAGAGAACACCTATTCTACACAGCAGCTTGAAAGCTTCTTCATGTTCTCTGTCATCAGATAAAGCAGGGATCTAATCACTCTACAACTAGTTTATTCTGTATACAAAAGAAAACATATTGCTATCCGGTGCCTTAAAAACTTCTGCAGCTCAGTCTCATCAGATAAGAAGCTCTCTCTACGTAAGCCCGTCCAACTCTTGTCAGGCCGTATCTAATAGACTCTTTGAAGTAACCAAGGGCATGTAAGGAAGGCTGTAGCTCTCTCAGACTGCAATTTTTGTAATCACATATATTTAGAAAAGTGATTAAAAACCCATTTTGGAGGATCCCACGTCAACATTACATCGTGGAAAAACCCCTTTAACGACATGGGTACCAAACACCAGTGACTAGAGAAATAAGCTAGAGGACATCAAGAATCAAACATCTGGAAGCCAGAAACTAAGTAACCTGACTACATGGCAAATGGAAGCACTGAAGAACAAGTTTAGGGGCACCAGACTACTGGTTACTGTTATCAATGGCAGGAATCTTCTATTTTACCTTCTCCTACTTACTATATTAAATAAGCAGTTGCTATGCCTCAAACAACTTTCAGGACTGATTAGCTGACCATGTACCACATATGAGTTCGATTAGTGAGAATGGTTGATTACTAGCTAAGGTTCACTTGGCAACTGGTGCAGAGTATACTGTTATGCTGAGAGCTGAAGTCTTGTCATCTGCTTGCTTTCTGTTTCTAGTATTTTATAAATTTAGTCCTGTTGTGTCCTGTTTAGTTTTCAGTTAGATACCCAAAATAATTTTTTTCAAAGGTTAATAATAAGATCCTCAGCATATATACACAATTTGTACCCAGTAAAGAAAAAAGTGCTAAATCAGATATACTGTATATAACAAAACCTACATACAAATTTTATATGAATTCCAAAAAATATTTTATTTAAATACATTTAAAAACAAAACTATGGTACTACCAGAAAAAAAAAAACAGATGTGGGTGGAATAGCAATGAAAGAAGTAAATAAAACATCAAATAAGTGCATCCCTAGTATTACTGAACTATGATTGGTGCTTACAACATAAGTAAAAGTACAAGTGCATCAAATGGCAGCCAATCTGGGATCCCTAGATGAAGCATTAAGGCGAAACGTGCATTGGGAGTGGCTATGGGTGACTAGCAATGTAAATGAATTTATTGCACTTTATTCATGTATTTATTGTACTTCTGCTATTTATATAATTTGGTGATGTAGTGTATGAATTTACCATTGTATTGGCTGCTATTTGATGTACTTGCACTTATGCTGTAAGCACTAATCATGGTTTATTAATCGAGATGCACTTATTTGACTTTCCGTTTACTTCCGTCATTGCTATTGTATCCACATCTGTTTTTTTATGGTTGTACTTCTATCATTTAGTTTTTTTATTTATTTAAATAAAATCATTTTTTAGAATTTATATAAAATTTACGTATATAAATTTATGTATACGATTTATATACATATATATATATATATATATATATTTTATATATATATATATTTATGATATATGTTATATATATAGATATATGTATATATACATATATACATATATATATATACACACACACACACACACACACACGCTACTGTTCAAAGTTTGGTGTCACTTAGAAATGTCCTTATTTTTGAAAGAAAAGCCCAGTTTTTTTTTCAATGAAGCTAACATTAAATGAATCAGAAATACACTCTATACATTGTTAATGTGATAAATGACTATTCTAGCTGCAAACGTCTGGTTGTTAATGCAATATGTACATAGGTGTATAGAGGCCCATTTCCAACAACCATCACTCCAGTGTTCTAATGGGACATTGTGTTTGCTAACTGTGTAAGAAAGCTATTGGATATTTTGAACACCCTTGAAAATCATTGTGCAAGTATGTTAGCACAGCTGAAAACAGTTTTGCTGATTAGAGAAACTATAAAACTGACCTTCCTTTGAGCTAGCTGAGAATCTGGAGCGTTACATTTGTTGGTTCGAGTAAACTCGCAAAATGGCCAGAAAAAGAGAACTTTCATGTGAAACTCGACAGTCTATTCTTGTTCTGAGAGATAAAGGCTATTCTATGTGAGAATTTGCCAAGAAACTGAAGATTTACTACAGCAGTGTGTACTACTCCCTTCAGAAGAGAGCACAAACAGGCTCTAACCAGAGTAGAAAGAGAAGTGGGAGGCCCCGCTGCAAAACTGAGCAACAAGACAAGTACATTAGAGTCTCTAGTTTGAGAAATCGACACCTCACAGGTCCTGAACTGGCAGCTTCATTAAATACTACCTGCAAAACGCCAGTGTCAACGTATACAGTGAAGCGGCAACTCCGGGATGCTGGCCTTCAGGGCAGAGTGGCAAAGAAAAAGCCATATCTGAGACCGGCTCATAATAGGAAAAGATCAATATGGGCTAAAGAACACAGACATTGGACAGAGGAAGATTGGAGGAAAGTGTTATGGACAGACGAATCGAAGTTTGAGGTGTTTGGATCACAGGTGTTGGGATCCCACATTTGTGAGACGCAGAACAAGTGAAAAGTTGCTGGAGGAGTGCCTGACACTGTCAGGCATGGTGGAGGTCATGTGATGGTCTGGGGTTGCTTTGGTGCTGGTAAAGTGGGAGATTTGTACAAGGTAAAAAGGATTTTGAATAAGGAAGGCTATACCCTGTGGGTGGCGCTTGATTGGAGCCAATTTCATCCTGCAACAGGGTGTTCAGTGTGTTCTGTGATCTTCAATTGAAAAATAATTGTTTTTTACCACCTTTTTGGCCAGCAGACCTCTGATAGGAGGTGAACTTGTCCCTGTGTTTTCAGTTCTATTGCAATCACTGCAGGGTGTAGGGGGACGGTGGCTGTAGGGGGGGGGGGGGGCGGCAGGAGGAGGGGCATTTGAAAGGAAGATATTTTGCAGCTCAGTGTGTTCTGTGATCTTCAATCGAAAAATAATTTTTTTACCACTTTTTTGGCCAGCAGACCTCTGATAGGAGGTGAAATTGTCCCTGTTTTTTTCAGTTCTATTGCAATCACTGCGTGTCAGTGTTCCCAAAAACCGGCATAACTTATCCCTATAACTTTTAAATAGTTTTATTGAAGTCTGTGCGTCTGTTTGCCGCAAAGAGCTCAGTTGTATGCATATTGTTTTATACATATTTTATAGTAAATTATGCCTGTAGTCAGTGGTGCGAAGGCTGCCATATTAATCCATATAACTTTTTAATACTTCTATTTCATTCAATTTGTCTCAGTTTGGCGCTAATCGTGCATTTGTACGATAGTTTGTTGAAAACTATCAACTGCTAGTCCTACTGGGCAGTTGTAAATCTCAGGGACTGAATGAAGAACACTGTTGATTTTGTGTTACGGTTCTTCCACCAGACCGCATTTCACAGATATTTGATAGAAACAATTCAGTTTCTAATCCTAGTTGGCTGTAGGAAATTAGAGGGATTTAAGAATAGCTGTGATTTGCCGTCTTTCAATAAGAGACTGTCAAAAACTCTTCCATACCTTTTACATTTTTATCTTTCTGAACATGGAGCGAACTGCAGGTGGTAAGCTAGCAAAGAGGGGGGTAGGACATGGAGGTAGAGGTACGAGAGAAGGTGCTTCTTCCAGTGCTGGCGACAACACGCAAGCCAGCGGATCGTCGGTTGCAGGACCGTCAGGCCTGTCATCGCTGGGTCAGGGCCCTGTGAATCTCAGTAACGAACAGCGTCGCCAATCTGTTCTTCAGTGGTTAATGCAACCTGCATCTAGCAGTCTTACCTCCTCGTCCTCCCAGTCACGGCCACAAATGTCATCATCAGCATCATCAGCATCCGTCCAACATGAAGCAGCCCAAATGTCAACTCGTGTACCCACCACTGTGGATAATCCATTTTCTGAAGACCTCTTTGATGACAAAATGCGGTTGGGGTCAGAAGGCATGTTAAAAGATCAAGAGGCCAAAGAGGATGATTTTGTCTGCTCTAACGCCCAATCGCTGATGCTATCAGAGGAGGAGGAATCCGGTCAATCGGCAAAAATCCCGGGCGGTCGGCAACACCTTGCAGTGCCTATTGCTTGTAGCCCGCAGCTCCTGGATGCAGAATGTCAGGACGAGGAAGTCACCTGTGTTGATTATGATGATGACATTGTGGATCCAATGTTTTCTTTTCAGCAGAATTTGCTTGCGAGCGCTTTATCACTGGACTAGGAGGAAGACGATGGGGTAGTGTCAGTACAGGTCCCGCCTCAAGAAGGGAGAGGGCGGTCGCACAAATCTGCTGAGATTATTCCGCCAGCCACGATCAGCGGAAACACCGCTCCTCGCTTATCGCCGTCGAAAAGGTCCAGGACAGGGATAGTCTATGTCCAGTTAAACTAAAATGGTGGTTCAAAGACTACTTTTTCCGGAACTTTTTAATCTGTGGGTCATGTAGATTTAAGGGTCCTGCTGTGGTACAAGACAGGGATAGTGAATGGTCTGTGACTTTTTTTCTGTGACTCTTGTTGCCTCGTTGTCTTGCCTAAGATGTAGCACGTATCCCGTTTACTGTTGTGGATGTTAATTCCAGCTTCTCCACCCCTGTTTGGTTGTAAGAATGAAGCTTTTGTTCCTCTCCCATAGACTTTAATGGTCATCGGTGATAATCTGTTATCGACTATCGGATATCATCTTGATAATTGCCGATATCGACTATCAATCCGATAACGATAGTTGACACAATCGCTTATCACTAATTAATAGAAGTATGAGTTTTCAGGGAAAACCCAAAATTGTCTGGTTGACCCCAAACTTTTGAACAGTAGTGTATATATGTATGTAACCAAATAGCACAAAACTGCCATTGAGAACTCATGAATGAATTGCACTGGAAGACTAACACAGAACTGATCTAGTACTAACATATCTGATGTATTACTGTTTTCTTTACTAGTTTTCAGTTAGCTAGAGCCCTGTTTGTCCTTAGTTCTCTAGTTACTTTATCTCTGTGTTAGTTTTCCAATGCAATTTATTCATGAGTTCTCTTTGGTAGTTTTGTGCTGTTTGGTTAGGGTCAGTATTGTTAGGGATATCTTCAGGGATGGAAGCGTTGGAGTTAGGGTCAGCGCTAGGGACAGCTTGTAGGAACAGATGAAGAGAAAGCTGGTTGTTCGGGTCAGGTACTGCTTCTGGATTCAAGCCATTTATCCTTCCATCTCCATCTGTGCCCTTTTCAGTGTCTGTCTTGCTTTCCGTCATCTAATGGTAACGCTCTACGTTTATTTTTTATACACGCTTTGCATACTACTTGCATGGGACTGCTGGTTGACTTAAGTCCGTTCTAAGTTCAGTTTTCCATGCAGTATCATTACAGTTACAAGGGACTTCACTTGACACCAAAACCCTAAACTTCAATTATTCTGCTGGCATCACTTACGTGGTCTTCTCGGCCCATCATATTGCAATGTTCTAACAAATCATCAAATGTGATTGTAGATAATTTTAACAAATACTAATCAAACAACTTTCTACAGGATACAATTCCCTTGTATATTAGACCGTATAGAAAAACTCCATAATATAGAAGCACATCGTGTATTCAGCTCTCTATGCTTATCCCCAAGACTTTGTATATTGTACTAATCCCCAGAGTATGGGAAATAATGAAATATAGTTGGAGCCATCACCTATATGCTCCGGGACACAAAACACAGTGTTATTATGAGTCGGGCCCCATAATATACCATTTTTTTGGCCGTTATTAAACATGCTCAAGGATTGAGACATGAGTTAAAGGGAAACCAGAAATCTTACTTCATAAAATTTGTTTCCAGAGCTTAAAGCTATAGTTATAGGTAATTTCCCCTCCCCCGCCCCCAAAACGACAAGCTCATATCAGGCTGGATGGTCATATAGGAGCTGTCAAAAGGTTATTTATGCCTGCTAACTCCGAATGAAAAGATTAAATATTATTACTTACCTCCCCATCAAGATGGCCAAGCAATAAACTACCAGAAACTTCAAGATTGCCGGCGCTTTCGCTGATATTAATTCCAAATTCTTTGCAAGAAAAGATCTTGAAGTCTTTAAAAGAAACGTTTCCGCATCTTGTGATCTAAAAACCAAAGGAAAAGCAATAGTTTAAGATGGTTTGCCGCTTCTCAGCTCTACAGAAACCCCAAAAACCACGCTTTTGTAGAGCTCTGCCTGTGTAAGTGTGTACAGCAGTTCTGACAGTCTAGTCATGAAACAGGAGGACCAGGATGAGAAGCTTAAAGGGGTTGTCTCACTACAAGGATTTCTTTTTATGTTAAAGATCTTGCAAAAGCAAATCACTTTACAATATATGTCCATTAACAATGTCCTACCTATTCCTAGATATCCCATCTTGTATGGGCTGCATCAGCTTCTCAGGTCGCTATAGCTACAGACCTGTTCAACCTCTCCTGAGAGGCTGGCAGCACTGGTCACTATAGCTACAGACCTGTTCAATCTCTCCTGATAGGCTGCCAGCACTGGATGCTATAGCTACAGACCTGTTCAATCTCTCCTGAGAGGCTGGCAGCACTGGTCACTATAGCTACAGACCTGTTCAATCTCTCCTGAGAGGCTGGCAGCACTGGTCACTATAGCTACAGACCTGTTCAATCTCTCCTGATAGGCTGCCATCACTGGTTGCTATAGCTACAGACCTGGCTTCTACTGCAGCCTAGTAAAAGTCAATAAACCGCCCCTGAATTCAAAATGAAACCAAGAAAATGGGACTGAGGTGAGATGAATCAATGTAGTGAGACAACCCTTTTAAGTGTCACCTGGTAGATGAATGCTTGAAACTACCGTATGCTGCAAGGCTTGTAAACTGAGTTTGCACTGAAGAAGGTGAGGCTCATATAAACATGGGGCCTTTAGCAGCTGCAGATAGGTACATTTTTGGCACCCTTCTCATCCTCCGTGCCATACTGTAAATAGCCAGGATACCCTCACTGTCGTGCCATTCTCAGACTTTTTCAGCAGGGTTTAATAAGAGTTCATAGAATCTTACATCAAAATGAGATGATGGTTCCCACCACCTTATGTCAAGGAACTGAAGCAGCACATAAGTAGCAATAATTATCGATAGAAATAGTGCCGCTACCTATCAGGAAACCTACATAGTAAGGCTAAATAGCACAAAGCCATCCGCTTGTTACTGCATGCCGAAACATACAGCACCTGAGTGGGCCTCTGTCACCCATGAAGCACCAAGCCTGAAAAGGCCTTAAAGGGGTTTTGCAACAAGTTGGTATGGGAATCTTGAAAATTAAGAAATAAACATTTTCACCATTCATCATTATTAAAAATTCTGGACCGTTTTTGTTTTAGCTGCGCCCTTAGTGAACCACCCTCTCCAGAGAAACCAGACGTGTAGCTACAAAGGTTGCAGAGATAGTCATCACACCTGGGCCCTGTTGTTAAAGGCTGCTCTGCTATGTAACAGTATTATCGATGGTGGATGGAGGGTCTTGGTACAGATTTTGCACTGGGGACCAGCAACTTTAAGATTCTCCTTTGAAAAGAAATGCAGTGCTTTTTGGGGGGACATTGGTCCAAGCAGGGGGGGAACAAGCTATTTTGTTGCGCAGGTTTTTAGAAGCAAACAACAGCCTCTTCTTTTCTTGGTGGAAAAACCCGGCCCCAAAATGGGAGATGGATTCTGGCCTTTGTTACTGGGCCCTCTACCTTCTATTTATGTCACCGGCTTGGTGAGAATCATACCATCCTCTCCCCTCCCAACATGCAGTATCCCACATCTGTGATATAAATGTCAGTGAATAGCGTTGCTCGAATACATGTCCATTTGATGCGACAGCAGTTTGGCCAAATTTGTCAAATAATTCATGATTCGGAATGTCCTGAAACCAAATCCCATTAAAGTCTAAAGCGAAAAAATTCTAGTTGTGTTTACTACTCATGAAAAGCACCTACAGCAGCCAGATGCCTCCAAATTGCATCTAACCCCAATCCTAATCTGGATAACCCCTAACTCCAACTGTAGCTCTAACCCTATCCCTAATCCCAATTCAAAGAAAAACCTCACTCTCAACTCCAACCATAATCCATACTCCAATTGTAACTCCAACTCTAGCTCAACCCCAACTCCAACCCTAACCCTAAATCCAAGCCCCCTAACCCAAACTCAGAAGAAAAAAATAAACTCCCAACTTCAACCCTAACCTCTAAACATACAGCCTAATCCCAACTGTAGCTCCACCCCATCCTAATCCCAACTCAAAGAAAGCCCCACTTCCAACTCCAACCCTAAACCCACAAACCCTACTCTAACTGTAACTCCAGCTCTAGCTCGACCCCAACTCAAAAGACATACCCCACTACCAACTTCAACCCTAACCCCAACCCTAACTCCAAGCCCCCTACCCCAATTTTAACTGAAACGACAACTAAAAAAAAAAACAACTCCAACCCTAACCCCTAAACCTAGCTTCTAACCTCGAAACCTGACTCCTAATCCTAACCCCTAACTATAACTGTAACTCAAACCCTAAACTCAATTTAAGGAAAAACCATAGTCCCAATTCCAACCCTAACTCCTAACCCCCTAAACCCAACTCCTGACGGTGATTATAATTCCAATCCTAACTCCAACTGAAAAGAAAAACCTTACTCCCTACAACAACCCTAACTCCATCTCAAAGAAAAACCCCACTCCAACTCCAACCCTAACCCCCAACCCTAAATCAAAGGTTTTGCCACATAGCCAAATTGAGCAGCTCTCCCCCTTTTATGTGACTTCCGATTACAGCCGACCACACTCACTCGGCCATATTCAGAACTACCATAGAAGAGAACAGGTGCAGCAATCTCTCCATATTCTGAGACCAGATCGTACTGAGTTACAAACCGGCCTCTACCCTTACCCTCAACTGTAACTTCTATTCCAACTCTAACCTAAAATCTAAGAAAAAAACCTACTCCCAACTCCAACCCTAACTTCTAACCTCCTAACCCCTATCCCCAACTGTAACTTTAATTCCAACTCTAACCCAAAATCAAAGAAAAAGCCTACTCCCAACTCCAACCCTGACTCCCAACTCCAACCCTAACCACCAACTCCAACTCTCCTAACCCCCTAACCCTACCCTCAACTGTAACTTCAATTCCAACTGTAACCCAAAATCAAAGAAAAAACTACTCCCAACTCCAACTCCTAACCCCTATCCCCAACTGTAACTTCAATTCCAACTCTAACCCAAAATCAAAGAAAAAGCCTACTCCCAACTCCAACCCTAACCCCCAACTCCAACCCTAACTCCCAACTCCAACCCTGACTCCCAACTCCAACACTACTCCTAACCCTCTAACCCCTCTCCCCAACTGTAACTTCAATTCTAACTCTAATCCAAAATCAAAGAAAAAGCCTACTCCCAACTCCAACCCTAACCCCCAACTTCAACCCTAACTTCTAACCCTCTAACACCTATCCCCAACTGTAACTTTAATTCCAACCCTAAGCCAAAATCAAAGAAAAAGCCTACTCCCAAATCCAACCCTGACTCCCAACTCCAACACTACTCCTAACCCTCTAACCCCTCTCCCCAACTGTAACTTCAATTCTAACTCTAATCCAAAATCAAAGAAAAAGCCTACTCCCAACTCCAACTATATACGCTAATCCCAACCCGAATTCCAACTCCAACCTCAATTTAACGAATTACACCTACTTTCAGTGCGGGCTGAAATGGATCGAATTAATGTAACTATGACCCAAATCTGAAGCGCAGCTCTACCAATGAATGAAATAGCGAAAAGTTAAACTGTATAAAACATGTAGTCTTAATGGGAAAATAGTTGCATTGGAGTCGGGGCCGACCTGTGTAGTTTGCCCCTTTCTGCCCTGTCCGTGCATTTGTCAGTCTACACTGCTGCACTAGCATTCTATTCATGAACCAAATAGCTGAGGATAAAAAGCACTCTAGCTCCCGCCAATGAGAGTGAAGAAAATTGCATGGAATTATGGGAAAACAAATAATCCAACACATGTAACTAATACATAGTGACTAATAAATCCTGCGCTGCATGTGTCAGTGAGCTGTTTGGGAGCAGCTCTTTCTATCAGGCTATTTCGGTATCTTCTCCAGCCTCTACTAATCTTTCCTAATGCCGTTCTGAACTGTAGCCAATCATTCTTTTGTTTAAACTGCAAGCGTAGCTAGAAATGAGAATTAGGAGCATTTAACCAGATTGTTTGCTACACTAAAGTATGTTAATCTTCCCCATTTAGGAGAGATGCCATTTTCCTAATTTCTTTGTGCGATTTCCCGAAGAAACGTTTCTTGCTTCTTCTCCTCTTTTTTATATCTGCCAATTTGTTAAAGACGTTTGGAGATTTGCAGTAAACATTAGCGCTTTGTGGAGCCGGTGCCAGGCAGTCGCACTAAAGGATGGCCTAATTACCAGCTATTTAGAGACGGGGTGCTGATCTTACAATACCTGAGCTCCACCTCGGCTCTTCCAGGCTGTGAAGTCTTGGAATGGGGTAAGGGTGTCACGGCTGGACGGCTGATACTCCGGGTGCAGGCGCAACCCCGATCTGTGGTGGGAAAAAGAGAGGAAAATAAGGATTATTGGTCTATTAAGCTACATAACAATTGCCCCAGGTCGAGAGGGTGACGGTATACAATGTCGGACTAAGATATTTTAGCCTCACCGGACCAAGGGTGGGACGGGGCCAATTTAGGACTTTTGCACCAATATCACTGAAAGTATCGACAGGTTAACCACTATTTTGGAGCATTGTGTGGCGCTCAGTATGGAGTCATTGTGTGGGACTACTTAGAGGGGGATCTTCACCACATTGATTAGGCTTAAACATATAGGCAAAAGTAAATAAAGATTATTACCAAATACATTGCTGTTCTGATTTTGCTTCACTTCAGACTTAGAGCAGTTTTTATTTCCTGCTTGTTTATTAGCCTATATATATATATATGTATATATATATGTATGTATATATTATGTATGTATATATATATATATATGTAATATGTATGATATATAATGTATGATGTATATATATAATAATGTATAATATATATATAATATATAATTATGTATATATATTATATATAGTATAGATATATAATATGTATATATTATAGATATATGTATATGTATGTATATATATATGTATATGTATGTATATATATGTATATATGTGTATATATATATATATGTATATATGCCTTAGTGTGTAATTTAGCTATCCAAACACAGTACAGTATTTTGATTACAAACCAGAACAGGACACACACATGATTGCCCTTAGAAATAGCATCATATACGCTAGAATAATGAGATAGAGAATTTTTAAGGCATTTTTATTACTTTCTGCAAAGTCAAACATTTACATACAATAGGATTACTCTGCCTTTAAACAATTTGGGACAGCCCATATGATTATGTCAGGTCTTTGGTAGCTTCTGATAAGTTTATTGGCAACATCTGAGTTAATTAGAGACACAACTGTGTATTTTAAAGTACACCAGAAACATGCTGCTTCTGTGTGTAACATCATGGGAAAGTCTAAAGAAATCAGCCAAGATATCAGGAAGAGAATTGTGAACATGCACAGGTCTGGATCAACTTTGGGTGTAATTTCTAGATACCTGAAGGTGCCTCGTTCATCTGTACAAACAATTATCCACAAGTACAAACAAGATTGGAATGTCCATCATACCACTCAGGAAGGAGATGGGATCTGTGTCTCAGAGATGAACATGCTTTGGTCCCACATGTGCATATCAACCCAAGAACAAAAGCAAAAGATGTTGTGAAGCTGCTCGTGGAAGCTGGTAAGATTGTGTCATTATCCAGAGTGAAACGAGTACTGTATCAACATGGGCTGAAAGGTCACTATGCAAGTGCAAGTGCAAATGTGTATGACAGTATGTTTTGGGGACTGAATGGCGTTATTTTGTAGGAACTACAATGATATTGTTAAAAAAAAAAAAATGAAAACATTTCTTAAAATTAAAGCCGTATGTATCACAGGAAAAACAGCACACAAAATAGTAGCAGAACCAAGGCAAAAAAGCATTTTAGTGTTTAAACCAACATGAACTAAAGAAAATGGAAGTGAGTCTGGTCAGAAAAGGACTCGGTCATGAACTGGTTATGTTAGTATATTGGGGTCTGTCTGTTTACTTTCCTCTGTTCCCCTTAGGCTTTTTTTAGGTGAACGCGCCATATAACTATGTGCTCTGTACCATACAGTACATTTCATCATTCTTCCCTCTCTGGTTACCTACCTCATACATGACACAGCTGTATTTTTCCTAAAAGTTTCCAAAGGAGCTTGAGAAGGACCTTCTGGTGAGAGGTGGTAGAAATATCCATATCCAGAGCTACAGACTGTGTTTTCCTTAAAAAAAAAAAAAAAATCATTTTTAGGAAACATCTTTTCCTGTTTTTTGCTTCTTTTTTTAGTGCAGTTTCTGATGTGTCCGATATACATGATGTATGGACCTCTAATAAAATAAACCCTTTGGTCTTTAGGCTGCATCACTGTTTTTTTGTAAAGAGGATGACAAACAATAGGCTCCCATTACTCATCCCAAGGTTTCACCCCGGGGCCATTTTTTCCCTTTGGGACACAGGCATTGCCCGGGGCCCCAAAGTAAGGGGGCCCCCCCAGGTGTTTCTAAAATTTCAGGAATAACAAAACATAAAAGGGATCTCGGGGTTGGGCTTAGTTATTTAACTGGTTCTTTAGGACTTGCAAACGTAAAAACCTGGGATAAAAGGGATCAAAGGCCCCCTCCCTGCCAAATAGTCTTGGTTCTTTTTTAAGTGGCATGATAGAAAAAAATGTGCTTGGGGGGGGGGGGCCTAAAACCCCCAAAGGTGAAAATTGTTATTTATTTGGGCGGGAGCCCACTCATTGCCTTTTTCCAGGGGCCGATAATTCTGTTGAGAGGGCTCTGAGTCACCCAGCTTTTCCCAGATGTGGAGAATCCTTTTAGTTAGTAATACATACTCTCCTGATAACATTTACAGCTTTACCCCCATCGAAAGCCAGGGGGGGAAATAAATAATTGTATGATAAAATTGAATTACAGTGAAATTCCTTTAAACCAGAATTCAATAAACCTAAAAGTCTGATTATCCAGCACAGAATATTAATAAAGGGCATATTTAGCCCAATACATTTTTACATTACCCAGGGCTTTTAAAACCTATAAGGGAAAATAATTTAAAAATTTAAAAAATTTGTTGTTCATCCCACAACCCCTGAATATGAATCATATGAGATTTCATTAAAGCAAGGTCCGCTTGGGAAGCTTCCAGCAAAGTTGTTTTTGCGGGACTAAAGTGGGGTTTTTGTAATCATGGACGGCTTTACTCTCCCTGAGTGGAAGCCACTCCCTTCCCAAGAAGGGGGAGCCACTCCTTTCATGAGAGGGGGACCCACTCTTTCTGAAGGGGACCCATCCTTTTTCGGGGGGGGAGCCACTGCCTGTTCATGAGAGGGGGAGCCACCCCTTTTCAGAAGGGGGAGCCCGGGCTGTCCCGAAAGGGGAACCACTGCCTGTCCAAAAGGGACCCACTGCCTGCATGAAAAGGGGGAGAGGCAACTGCCCCTTCCATGAGAGCAGGAGCCCCTGTCCAAAGGGGGGGGAGCCCTGCCTGTCCCAAAAGGGGGAGCCACTGTTCCACGAAAGGGGGGAGACACTGCGTCCTGGGGGAGACCCAAAATGCCTGCCCAAGGAAAGTGGAAGCCACTGCTGCCCCTGAGCAGGAGCTTTGCCGCCTTTGGGGGGGGGGGGCCACTCCCTGTCCACAAAGGGGAAAACCCACTCCGTCCTAGGGGGCGGGCCCTCCTGTCCACGAAAGGGGGAGCCACTGCCTGTCCAAGAAAGGGGGACCCTTTTCCTGTCCCCAAGCAGGAGCCCTCCCCACAAAGGGGACACTGCCGTCCGAAAGGGGGGCCCCCCCTGTCACAGAGCGGGAAACCCCTCCTGTCCAAAGAGGGGAGCCCCTCCGTCACCGAGCAAAACCCCTTCCTGTCCCCAGAGCGGAAAGCCCCTTTCCTGTCCCCCAGAGCGGACCCCTTCCAGTCCCCCCAAGGCGGAGCCCCTTCCCTTCCCCCAAAGGGCTGGGCCCCTTCCTGTCCACCAGAGCAGGAACCCCCTTTCCTGTCCACCAGAGCTGGAGCCCCTTTCCCTTTCCACCAGAGCGGATTCCTTCTGTCCACCAGAGTGGGGCCTTTCCTGTCCACCAGAGCTGGAGCCCCTTCCTGTCCACCAGAGCTGGAGCCCCTTCCTGTCCACCAGAGCTGGAGCCCCTTCCTGTCCACCAGAGCTGGATTCCCTTCCTGTCCACCAGAGCGGGACCCCTGTCCACCAGAGCTGGACCCTTTCCCCGTCCCCCAGGCGGAGCCTTCCTGTCCCCCAGAGCGGGGCCCCCCCTTTCCACCAGACGGACCCCCCCCTGTCCACCAAGCGGAGCCCCCCCCTGTCCCCCAACGGAGCCCCTTTCCCGTCCACCAGACGGACCCCCCCCTGTCCCCCAAGGCGGACCCCCTTCCTGTCCCCCAAGCGGACCCCTTCCTTCCACCAAGCAGGACCCCCTTTCCTGTCCACCAGGCGGACCCCCTTCCTTCCCCAGAGCGGACCCCTTCCCTGTCCACCAGGTGGACCCCTTTCCCCTGTCCACCAAGCTGGACCCCCTTCCTGTCCCCAGAGCGGACCCTTCCGTCCCCCAAGGCGGAGCCCCTTCCCTGTCCACCACGCTGGACCCAAAACCATTGCTTCTTTTAAAATGTCCTTGCCCTCCCAGGCATATAAACAGGTGTTGTTCTGATGGAACAGACCCATTGCTGCTCTAGAAAAATTTTTCCGGTTCCATAAATTTTTTTTTGAATCTTCAGACAAGAAATCATTAAATTACGAAAAAATCAATTAGTACACCAACTTGGGGATGGGGTGTCCCCAGCAAACTCCCCAAGGTTAAATTGCGGCAGGTTTTTTTTTCCAGTGTTCCCTGAAGCCTTGGTGGCAGTAAGGGCTGCTCGGAATGACGATGAGTTCACCAAACTTTGTCATTTACACGGTCTGTTTCCACATCAACGCTCATGCTTTAGGCAGGAACGCACTCCCCAAAATTACCTTATGCCATTTTCCAAATTGCACTTCTACTTGAGGACTGTACTTTGTGCAAGTCCCATCATTAAATCAGCTCATTCACATAGGCGGCACCCCTCTTTATGTGGGGTTTAGGCAAGCAAAAAAATTTGTGTAAAATTTTTTTGTTCCTGTTTCTGAATTTAGAGCTTTATGCCGCTTACATTTCAGGTGAAAATTACTAATCTTTCAAAGCCTGAGGAAAACCTGACACTGGCATCAAATCTCACCTGAACAAACTCACGGGGATGGGGCATTGTGAAATATGTTTAAAGGAGAGTCAGCGCTTACAAAAATTTTTTGTTTTCAAGAGGAGTTTATTCCATTCAGAAAGACTGGCGTAGGCTAACACGTTTTGATCTTTGCAACCTGTAGACATGTTATGATGTCGAAATTTTATGCAATTATAATTTATTTTATTATGTTCATTTGTAAGTTAGAAGCATACATCGCCTTTGGGTAGAGCCCTGGGTTCGTGTTTGATAAGAAATTCTGCATGCTTCGCCCCTTCCTGACAGCCGGTCATAATTTTTTGGCTTTTTGTTTTTTACCTCCGCCTTAAAGAGCTATTCTTTTTTTTTTTACAATACATACATAACTTTTGAGGATTTTTTTTTTTTTTGGGGACAAGATGTATTTTTTTAATTGTCTTAAAGTGCCAAAAATAAGTGGAAAAGAAAATTTCTAAGTGGAGGAAATGAAAAAAAAAAAATAACTTGCACCACGTTTGAGGGGGTGTTGTTTTTATGGGTTCCATTGTTATAGTGGTGTTATTGGGTTCTGCAGTTGGTTTTAATTCAGTGAACCAATTTTTGGGTTTTCTTATTTTTAGCTTAAAAAAAGCACAAAAAAATAAAAACATTCCCCATCTCTTATCTTACAGCTCTATATTCTGCGACCAGTAGAATTTTTCGATTTTCCACCTACTGTATAGACCTGATTGAGGGGTATTTTTTGCAGGCTGAAGTGTAGTTTTTACTAGAACCATTTTGGGATACATGCAATTTTTTGGTAAATTTTTATTCCAATTTTTCAGGTATCAAATGACCAAAAAACATCAGTTTTGTTGTTTGGATTTTTTTCTTCTTCTACGGTGTTCAGTGTACGGGATACATGATAACATATTTTAATAGATCAGACTTTTACGGACATGGTGTACCAAATGGGTCTTTTTTTTTTTTTTTTTATTTGTAAACTGGCAAAATGTTGGTGATTTGAACTTTTAAGATTTCTTTATTTTTTTTTATTTTTTTAAACTTTAAGAATTTTTTTTTTACACATTTAATCCTCCTATGGGTGCTTGACCACTAGAGGACTCAAACGTTTTAACCCTTTTAAAATTTCATAAAAAAAGCAAAGGGGTTGTACCAAAAAGGCTGTTCTTTTTTTCTCTTGGGGCCGGGAAATAAAAGAAGCCTTATCATGGCCACTATGGAAGCCTTCATGTGGCTCCCAGTTTCCATGGTAACCGCAAGGAGTGCCAATCAGATGGAGAAACGGTGCATAGAACTCTTTCTCATTTATTTAGAAGCTGCAATCTCAGCTGTGTTTTTTGGTTTTTAAAAAGCAGGGGCAGGGCGGTCAAAAACCCACCAATTTTGGGGGGTTCAGCTACATTAGCATTAATTTTACTTTTTTTTTTAAAAAAAATGAAAGGTAACGCTTTACTTTTTTTTTTTTCCTTTGTAAATTTTAGCAAATTTATATATTAATTCATTTTTAATCTGTGTCTTTGACAAGGCAGAAGTCAGGGCAGGGCATACTCTGCCCTGGGTTCAAATTGTTAACAAAACAGCCTGGGGTTTTTCTCTGGTCCCAGGGCTGACTGTGGGTCCATCGTGTCACCGGGGTTACACTCAGTGGAGCAGGGGGAAAACCCTTTGATTAGGGTGAGGCAGACCCAGCAATCAAAAGGGTTAAATTCGGGGATGGAGTTTCCCTGCCTCCCGGGACTTCAGGACTTCGCTAGGAACAGGGCTGTTAAGTATAGTTCTGTTCCTGTTTTATGGCGTTCACTCTTCCATGTAAATAATGTGCTATATGTATTTGGTCGGTGCAATTCCATTGATACTAAATATGTAGGGTTTTCGTTATGTTTTAGTATTTAAAAAATATTTTTTAAATATTTAGGAAATAAAAAATCAAGACCAAACACCATAAATCAGATAACATTGTATTTATCTATACTTACCTCAATGGCATTGGAAGGAGACCGGATGTAAATGGCTGCTGGTGCCAACGTCTCAATATTTGATAGACCATCCCTTCCCAAAATCCTGATCAGGAGTTTCCCCTAACTGGAGAGCATTTTCAAAAAGTTCCCTATATGTCAACATTAAATCTTTGGTTAAAGATGATAGATAATAGATTTAAAAAAGATAGATAGAAAAAAGATAGATAGTTAATATGGGTAGATAGTAATTTTGAGATTGATAGATAGATAAAGATTGAAAAATAGGTAGAAAGAAAAAAGGGAAAAGAAAGGGAAAAGGGGAAGGGGAAAAGAAAAGTTGGGATTTAATTTGGGAAATGATAAAAAAAAAATAATAGATAGATAGATATGAGGTAGATAGATAGAAGAAGAAGAAAGAAAAAAAGAAGAAGAGTAATAAAAAGAAAGAAAAAAAAAGATATAGGATAGATAAATAGATAGATAGATAGAAAACAAAATTTGCGGCACTTCACACTAAAAATAAGATGCAAAAGAGTGAATTATTGTTCCATGCTGAAAAGTGACGTTTCAGCTCCCTCACAGAGCCTTAGTCAAGCCATAGATAGATAGATCGATAGATAGGGAAATGAGATAGATAGATAGATAAAAAGATAGATAGATAGATAAAAAATTTTGAGAAAAAGTATGGGGGGGTTATATTAAATAGAAATAGATAGAAAAATAGTTTTGATTAAAGCAACATAAATAATATAAAATAGATAATGCATACATATTGTCCTATAAATAAACGTATGAGATAGAAGATAGAACATTTTCAAAAAAAATAAATAAAAGATATATAAATTTTGGGGAATGACAGATGGATAAAAAACAGAAATAGACAGAAAAAAAGTTTAAACCAGAATTTTAATTTACTATATAAAAACCCCCCTCGCAGTTTTTCTCACTATCTGACATGAAAACAGAATAAACCTTCCCCCTTTTAGGGGCAATTAGGAACCAAAATTTTTTCTATTTTTCCAAATGCCAAAAAATGAGAGGGGAATTTTTAAGGGATTTTTTTTTTCTTTTGCAAAGTCAAAAGTTTCCATACACTAGAACATGCCTTTAAATAATTTGGGACAGCCATTGTGATTTTGTTCTTTTGGAAAACTTCATCTTGAGTTTTAAATTTGAGAAACACCCTTTTAGTTTTTTTTAAAGCACCCAGAAAACACACTGTTCTTTTAAAGTAACTCGAAAGGCTAAAGAAATCGTCAAGTTCAGGGAAGGAATGTGGCTTGCACAAGTTGGGTCAACCTTTTGGGGGCAAATTTCCAGAACATGAAGTGCCACGTTCATTGTCAAAAAATTAAACCAAGGACAAACAAGATGGAAGTCCCCCTTCATAACCACTCAAAAGGAGACGGGCAGTTTACAGAGGGGAATGTTTTTTTGATCCAATATGTGCTATCAACCCAAGAACAAAAGCAAAAGACCTTTTGAAGGCTTTCAAAGCTGGAAGATTGTGTCATTATCCACAGTGAAACAAGTCTTATCAACATGGGCTAAAGGCCACTCCCGGAAGAAGCATTACTCCAAAAGAAACATTACAAACCAGATTAGTGTTTCATTACCAAAAACAAATCAATTTTTTTGGGGCTGTCTGTGATTGACACAACTAAAAATTGGATGTTTGGCCATAAGACATATTACGTTTGGGGGAAAAAAAAGGGAGAAGCTTGGAAGCCCAAGAACACCACCCCAAATTGGGAAAAAACAGCATCATGTTGGGGGTTGTTTTCTGCAGGAAGGTATGCACTTCACAAAATAGATGGCATCATGAGGAAAGAAGATTATGTGGCAATACTGAAGCGAAATCTCAGACATCAGCCAGGGAAATTAAAAGCTTTTGGGGGGAAACGGGTCTTCCAAATGGACAAGACCCAAAAGCTACTGCCAAATGGTTTTTCAAACTGGCTTTAAAGGGTAACCAAGTCAATGTTTTGGGGTGGGGATCAAAGCCCCGATCTTAATTCATTTAAAATTTAGGGCAAAGCGAAAAGGCAGGGTGAGCAAGCGCTTTCAAACATGGCTCAGTTACACTTTTTTGTCGGAGGAATGGGCCCAAAATTCCTACCAACATTTTGAGAACTTTGGAAGGATCCAAAAATTTGACCCCGTCCCCAGTTTAAGGGAAAAACTACCAAAAACAAATGAAAGTATGGAAACTTTTTGTAACGGCTGCTTGTGGATCCCTGGACCCCCGCAAAGGATGGGGAAGCCCACACCAGGAGCGGGAAACAAGAATCAAGGGGAACAAGGCCACAGGAAATCTTCTAAATTAGGGGAAAGGCACTAAAGATCCGACAGGTTACCCATTAAGGGCTGGCTTAAATAGGGGCAGGTCCGGGATGGCCCCAAATTTCCGGGCACTGCCTTTTAAATTTGACATCCCCCTAGGGGGCGGGACCGCGGCCGCGGGACAAGAAAAACGGAGCGGAGCAAGGCGGGTAAGGGGACTGGGACCTGGCCCTGGGCACCGGCAGGGGGCGGGGCCCCCCCAACCCGCGGGGGGGCGGGGCCCGCCCCCGACGGGGCCCAAGGGGTGCCCTGCGAACAGGGGAACGAGGGTGCAAAGGGCACCGTGACAGGGGTTCCCCCCCCCCTTTGGGCCCCCCTCCTCCTTCGGGTCGGGATGAATGCTGGATGACACTCGGCCCAGAAATTTCCCCTCGGGCTCCCAAGCCTCTTTTTCGGGCCCGACCCCCTTCCCGTCCACGAGAAAATATGTTTCCCTTAGTCTCCTCATACCCAAAATTTCCTTCCCACAAAACAATTAGAGCATCAGCCACGATGAAGGGGGATCCCCTTCCGAGAGAAACTTTAAAAGAAAGGGGGTTTTTTTACTAGCGAGACATAAAAGGGGAGTTAGGGATCCCCCATGGTAGGTGGGAGCGGGTTTGTAGGCCCACCGGGTTAAATGCCTTAAGAACCTCAAAAGACCCCAAAAAGGGGGGTTTCCCCAGTGTGTAAAAGCCGGAGCAGAGATGGGGGGTCGGGGCCCCGTTGGTTTCATGCCCGGGCCAGTGCGTCCCCCGCCGGGGGACCTCAGATGGAGACCCCGGGGAGAGGGGGGAAGGGGATGCAGGCCGTACACATGTAGAAGGGGGAGGCCCCCCGCGGACTCCGATCTGGGGGAATTTATAAGAAAATTCTGCCAACGGAAAGCAAGTTGGACCGTATCTTGTGTGCGAGACAAAGTGGCGCAGGTAACACCCCAAAACGTGGTTGACTCTCCCCACCTGGCCATTCTTGAGGGTGGTAAGCTGGGGAAAAACAAGTTTCACCTGGGTTTGGGAAAAAGGGCCCGCCAAAATTTAGAAACGAACTGGACCCCCCAATCCGAGACAATTTGCTGAGGAAGTCCGTGCAGACAAAAAAAGTGAAGAAAGAACAGCTCGGCCAGGCGCGGGGCAAAAGGCAGGCCTGGAAAGGGCCCAAAATGCCCACGGGAAAAAAAAAAGATCTGTGACCCCCAGACAATGGTTTTTACCGGACGAAGGGGAAAGATCAGTTTAAGCCATCCCCACGGGGGAACCGGGGTTTGCGTAGGGATGGGAAAGGGGGTGCAAGAGCCCCGCCCTGTGATAGGTATATTTTTGCGGGCAAAAGGAGGTACAAGCTCGAAAAATTCCTTGACATCTTAGCGGGGCCCTGCCCCCAATAGAACCGTGAGATCAGAGAAATGTTTGGAGCACCAGGATGCCCGGGCTACCATGAGCGTGTCCCCACTTCAGGATCCCTCTGGAGCGCAGGCCCTCACGTATGTTTCCCAGGGGGGACAGGGGGGTCGACGGGAGCTGCGGAGACAAGAGTTCGGGGGGGATTTGTGTCTGTGGTCATTTTTCACCCACCACATGGGGAGGCAGGAGAGGGCATCAGCCTTCACTTTCTTTTGGGGCAGGACGGAAAGAATCTGAAATTTAAAGCGGGGGAGAAGAAAAGCGACACCCTAGATTGGGTGGATTGAGTCGCGAGCCGTTGGGGGTTTTTTTTGGGAGGTTTTGTGACCCGGGAGAAAAATACAAAGGGGGGCCCGGGCACCTTCCACAGATAAACCTTTTCCCCCTCCAAAGCCATTTTAAATGGCTAATAATTCCCGGTCTCCCGGGGTGTAATTTTCCCCGCCGGGGGGGAAAAAGTCTTGGAAAAAGAACCCACAAGTGACCGTTTTGCCTGTGGGCCCCTTTTTTTTCAGGACGTCCAGCTCCCAACCGAGGGGTCTCCCACAAGCGAAAATGGTTTTGTGGGGTCCGGCCGCGACAGGATAGACGCCGTGGCAAAGGCGGACTTTAGTTTGGAGAACGCTTCCTCAGCCTCGGAAGGCCAGCTGCGTGGATTTGCGTTTTTCTTTGTGAGAGCCACAATGGGAGCCCAGAGGGAAAAATGTGGGGAGAACGCCGGTAAAGTTGCAGAACCCAGGAACCGCGTAGGCCCCCGAAGGCCCTTGGGGGTGGCCCCATTGAAAATACGGCCCCAACTTGGCTGGGTCCAACGAACCCTTTGGGTCCAGAGATTAGCCCAAAAATGGAAGGCGGGTTTGATGGAAGAGGCACTTCCCAAATTGGTTTACAGGCGGTTTGCTGTAGGCACTGAAAAGCACCTGGCGTACGTGGAAGCGATGATCTCTGATCAGGTGATACCCCAAAAGTTTTTCCGGGTAACCACGAACAAGTATAAGGAGATCCTGAAGATGTCATTAAATCCTGGAAGACGGCCGGGCACCTTACACGACCAAATGGCATGACCGGTACTCAAATGCCCGTCCCTGGTTTTTTAAAGCCCGTTTCCTTTCGTCGCCCTTGCCATTGGACCAAATTGTGGGCCCCTTAAAATCCAGCTTGGAGAAGATTTTTGAAACCCCCGAAGCGGTAAAAGCTCGTGATCGGGCAAAGGGTACCGGTTTTTCCCCGTGTCTTGTTAAGCCCCCCGGTAGCGTCGGGGGCCTAAGGTACCTCCTTCTTTTTTTAAGAAGAATCCCGCCCCGGGGGGGGAAAGAGGATTTCGAAAAAACCCCTTCTGGAATTCTCCCGTAATACTCCGTATGGCTTGTGTCTCAGGAAGGGAAACGGGTAGACTCTGCCCTGAGGAGGATTTTAAAAGGCAGAAAGTTATTGGGAATCATATGGACGATGGGAAGAAGACTCTCGGCTTGCTTCCAGAAACACTCGGAAACCCCAGATATTCGGGAAGTAGCCCGGGGCCCGGCTCGGAAGGGTGACGGGAACGGGGGAAAGCCCGGCGAGGTGCCACCAAACAACGCCCCCGACAGTTGGGACCCCGCGAAATAATTTCCCAACGTCCAGCCCAGCGTGGGGCGATGGAGCGTAGCATGGGAAACCCAAGGAAAACCGCCAAGGGAGGCGAGGGGAAACGTAATAGGGTCTTTTCCTTATGTAGGGCCCCTCGTAGAGGGACAGTGGTTTTTGGTGATAAATTTTATAGTTCGCTAGAGCTCCCCCCTGACGAGGAGATCACCGCGGTTTTTCCAGGGAGACCCACCGGGGGGAAAGATCTGCATCACTAAGGAGGTAGAGAATTTTTCCCGGGTGAGCCCGATCCAAAGGAACGCCCAGACTTGGAACGAATTTTCCGGGATCGTCACGACCGTACCCCGGGATCATCGGCGTGGAAGGAGGAATTTTTCACCTAGGTAGCCTCTCCCACAGAACCCAGGTCGGAAGTTTCCCCCCATGTTGGGCGTTGGGGACAAATTTCCCCCGGAATTCTTGGGTGCACAGTGAGGACGATTCTTTTTCCCACGCTGGGCCAAAATCCCGCTCTGAGAGGTGAGCCCCATCAAACGCATGGGCTCCCCTGGGTGTTGGCGATGTTGCTTAGGGGGCCCTCTGGAACACCCGGTGCAGGCGGGGAAACGGCGGGGTTGGGCTAACTCACGCTCTTGCCCAAATTCTTCTTCCCCCTTTGGTAAGCGCAATCGATCGGGTGGGGGAAAACCCTTTAATCGCTGAGGGAAATAGGGATGTCTCTCGCGGCCAACACATCCTTAACTCGATTAGAGCCCTTTTTTAAAGGTGACGCCAGAGCGGCCTCGGGTTTAAGAAAATTCTGAGGCTAAGGTGTGGAATTGCACCCCGTAGTCCCTCGGACGTCCCCCTGGCCCCGGTTTAGGGGGCGTCTCGGCGGAGGATGACTGCTGGTTCCTCAAAAAACATTGCGGAAATTTCCCTGAGGAAAGACTCAGGTCCGCCGTTACGGGTGTTCCTGTCCCCCCAAAAGGTGTGGCCCCTGCTAGGGCCTTCCCGAGAGTAGGGAACTACGAATGCCTTTTTTCACACCTTTGACGGAACTGATCAGCCATCAGCTCCACGTGCATAGAAATTGGGTGAGAACCCATGTCGAACTTGGCGGGAGGACAAAAGGGCTTAGGGCCCCCGGGGCCACGGAATGCCGGAGCTGGAACAACCACGGGAGATGTTAAGGTTGCTGCTTGGGGGGGGTGGAGATTGCTGCATCATGGTGGGGCAACTGGTTTTGGGCTGGCCCCGTTGACCCGGGGTTTTGTGGGCTGTCGGGCAACGTGGTCGTTAATCCGCCAAATGGGCAGTGGCACCTTGGGGGGATCATGGCCGGTTTTTACTTAACGGTCTGCGGTAGGGATCCGCTGGGACCACCCGGAAGTGTGGTGGAAGCCCACACCAGGGAAGAAATTAAATAGGTCCCCGGGATTCACCAGAGCCAGCCCAAAGGGGATGGACTTTCTGCGGCGGGAGTTACAGGTCGCTTCCGGGGGGGGACTTGCCTCGGTGGGAAAGGGGGAGGCAAATACAAATCGGCAGGCAGGGGTCGTGGTTGGGGGGCAGGCAGGAGGTCGGACAGGCGGCTCTGGTTCGTAAACGCGGAAAGGAAGGAGGGCCGGGCTGGGGTCCCTTTAGGCAGCAGGGTTGATAGGATTATGGACCCCAAATGGCAAGGTTTAGGTAGCCTAGAGTGCCAAAAGGGAGGCAGGGTTTAGGGGTTTTTAGGGACCCTACAGGTAGACAGGGGTTTTGGGGTTAGGGGCCCTATGGTAGGGGTTTTGGTAGCTAAAGGGGCCCCATAAAGTAGACCGGCAGGCTTGTGGGGGGGAAAAAGGGGGGCTTGTGGGGGGATACGGAGGCTTTTAGGGTGTAGGGCGTCTTATGGGGGCTGTACAGGCGGCATATGGGGGCTGTATAGGGGAGCGGGGTTAAAGGGGGCTTATAGGAGGCAGGGGATTTGGGGGCTGTATAGGCAGGCAGGAGGCTATAGGGGGCTTTTATAGGCAGGAGGGGGCAGATGGGGGGCTTTTTTAGGAAAGGCAAGCGGAAAGATGGGGGGGGTGTATAGGCAGGCAGGATATAGGGGGCTTATAGGCAGGCGGGGAATATAGGGGGCTGATAGGCAGGCAGGTTTATGGGGGGGCTGTATAGGCGGGGCAGGCGGGGCATATAGGGGGCTGAAAGGGGGGCAGGCAGGGCAAAATAGGGGGTTTAAAAGGCGGGCAAAAGGGGGCTAAAAGCAGGCAAATGGGGGCTATAGGGGGGGCAAAAGGGGGGTTTTGGGGGCGGGCATGGGGGGGGCAATGGGCCCGGCATAGGGGGGGGGCCAAAAGGGCAGGCATATGGGGGGGCTATAGGCAGGGCATATGGGGCTATAGGCAGGCAAAAGGGGGCTATGGGCCCGGGGCCTAGGGGGGAAATGGGTAGCATATGGGGGGCTATAGGCAGGAAAATTTGGGGGGGGTTTAAAAGGCGGCATAGGGGGGTTTAGGAAAGGCATATGGGGGTAAAAGGCCGGGCATATGGGGGGCTTGGGCCGGCATCCCCTTTTTGGGGGGGAATGGGTTGGGCCCAAAAGGGGAGCTATAGGGGGCCCTTTATGGGGGTTTTTTGGGAGGCATTTGGGGGGCTATAGGCAGGCATATGGGGGGCCCTAAGGCAGGCATATGGGGGCTAAGGGCGGGGCATATGGGGTAGATAAAAAAAAAAAAACAATTTAACTCCCCTCGGTCCACCCCCCCCCCTTTGATGCGCCGCTTCCTTCCGCTCTGCTGCCCCCTTCCTGCAGCCTTCTGGCTCAGCGCAGGCGGCGCGGTGTTTGGGGACGTTGCCGCCCCGGGGCCCCACGTGACCACAGGGGGCCCCGGCCCAGGGGGAAGTAACGGGGGAGGGGGGGCGATCGGCCCCTTCCCGCCCTGCTCTACCGAGCAGCGCGGCCTCTGAAGGGCTGGGGCAGGGGGGCCCGGGGTTCAGAGGGAGAAATGGCTGGGCCCCCCCCCGTTTCCCCCGCCCGCGCAGTGAACTTTAAATTTCACTGCCGGCGGGCCCGGAGGGGCATTACCGGGGAAGGGGGGAGCATTAAAAGGTTTTCCCCGGGGGCCGCCCCTAACGCGGGGGCCCCTTAGCAACTGCTACCCCTGCTACCCCGGTAGTTACGCCCCTGCTCCCTCATTATTTTTCTAATTTTACAAATATAAATAATTTTGGTTCCTTAAATTTACCTAAAAAGGGGGAAAGGTTTAATTTTTGATTTCATTTTCAAGTGAAAAAACCTGCAATGGGGCTTTTTATATAGGGGTATTGGGAAAATTCTGGGTTTTCTGTAGATAATAGATTTTAGAGAGATAATAGATAGATAAAATTTAAAAGATGTAGTAATAGATAGATAGATTGAGATAGAAGATAGATAGGGTTTGAAAAGATAATTGATAGATAAAATTGAAAGATAGAAATAGATTTGTAGATAATAGATAGATTGAAATAGATAGATAAATATGGATAGAGGGGTAGATATTTAGATAGATGATGATAGATAGATAGATAGATGGGTAGTAGCTATTAGGGTAGGGTAATAGAAAAATAGTAGATAGTTTGAAAAGGGAAAATATGAATAGTAGATATGAGAAGATTGATATGGGATAGATAATATGAGATAGGAAAATATGAATAGAAGATAATAATATGAGAAGATGGAGGGTAGAAAAGATAGTTGATTAAAAAAGATTTGATAGATAGATAGATAGATAGAAAGCAGCTTTAACTGCCCAGCAAGGACAGAGTTAATAAAGTTTTCCCGAAATTAAACAAACCCGGGCGCTCCCAAACACAAGTAACAATCACTCACCTACAATCACACCATGACCTTTAATGTTGTAAAATATGTTTTCTTCCACTGTGAAATGTGAAATCCCGGGAAAGGGGATACCAAAACGAAGGAGCACCCCCCACACACCCCCGGGATGTAGGAAAACCCAAACAGGGGCAGATAATACCTTAATGATGGAGGAAGGTCAACGAACGGTGAAGCCGAGTTTTATCGTTGTCTTATTAGACTAGTCATTGTAATATTTTATACAAATGGCTCCAGGTGTATGAATGTTGCTGTGCCAGATTTCTGGTGTAGGTTATGATAGAAATAACGGCGTGCACCATATCTGACGTATTCCTGAAAAGTACAGGGTACTCAGTACTCAGGATCAGTACAGTATAAGTAATTTAAAAATAGTGACTCCACCGCAAATAGTGAGTGGCGCTCTGTCGTATAACACGGATGTAACTCGGATCAGAAACAGATAGTAATGTTGTACACAGTGACTGCACCACAGAAATAGGAGTGGCTCGGGGTTATAATACGGGTAACTCAGGATCAGTACGGGATAAGTATGTAGTACAGGACTGCCCCAGCAGAATAGTGAGTGGTCTGGAGTATAATACAGGATGTACTCTGGTTAGTACGGTAAGTAATGATGTACATGTAGCTGCACCGCAGAAAGTGGTGCAGTTGGAGGATAATACGGGATGAAAATCAAGATCGGAAAGGATAAGAATGATTATATACCAGTGACTGCCCCAGAAAAAGTGAGTGCAGCTCTGGAGTTAATCAGGATGTAATCAGGATCAGTACGGGTAAGTAATGTATGTACACATGACTCACCACAACTAGTGAGTGCTCTCGGGAGTAAAGTATAAAATTGTAGCTTGTCCCCCCACGGGGGGGAAAAGTTACAAATGCCTTTTAAAAATAAACGGGTTATCTGTTTTTATGTGGAAAGGGGACAGGCCTCCAAAAGGGGAGTACTTGGTAACCTTTTTGCCTTTCACCTGGAACTGAGGCCCCCTTTTCTTTTTTAAAATCAGGTTTGTGGTACGAAAAAATTGCGTCATCGTGGCCTTTTTTGTGTGCTACAGTTGGATAGTTATGAAGTCTTTGCTCTTCTGGATCTGTTTTTTAGGCATTCTTTGCTGTATATTGGCACCTCATCTTTTTTTACTGCTTAATAGTATGTATTGCCCATTGTTGTAGCTTCGAAATCTTCAAAATTTTTACCCAATAGGGAAATTGTACGGCCCCCCCCATCCACCATTTATTGCACTGGTGTCTGGATCCCTGATACGAATCTACAGGCAGAATTTACCTTGAAATCCAGTTTTCTGGGGTATAATAATGTAACACATAAATCATCTTGTTGTAGTAATGTAACTCGCTCCTACCAAGCATGGCTGTGTTGCCAGCAATATTGAGGGCACTGCGTGATTGTGTGTAGGCTTGGCCAGCGTGCAGGAAGCGGACTCCAGAGATTTGGACCAGACTTGGCTCATCCTTCAAGGCTTGAGAGATAAACACCATCCCCAGATCTTGAGTGCCAAGTGTTTTCTCACTGCTTTCATAGGGACACTGTTTATTCTGGGGGAAAAAGAATGAAAAAATAATGGGAAAGGAGAAAAGTTACAAAACACCCCGTGCAGAAAAAGTAGGTCTAGATCCTTTCGACTGTCTATCTCTATGTAGATACAATGTAATATGATGGAGGACAGAATGTTAAAAGCTGGGTTTCCACTTCAAAGACTTAAAGGGGTTTTGCCACGATGCAATGTTGACGTGGGATCCTCCAAAATGGGTATTTAACACTTTTAAATATTGTGATTAAAAAAGTGAAGCCCCTAAGCTACGCTTTCTTTCAAGCCCCTTTGTTTTTAAAAATTTGCATTTTGACAGACCCGCTTCAGTTGACAGGAGTGAGGAGCTGTTTGGGGCGAGCTTGCATTGTTGCCTTTTTATTGATGACAGGGAACAGAATGAGCTTTCCAAAGGGACTGTGGAGAAAGGGCAGTGTATAAGGCTTTAGGCTGTATAGACAAACCACTGTTTTTCGTTATTTTTGAGTGAACATTGAGATCTCCCTAAATTTCCCCCTGTGCTCCCGCGCTCTTATTAGCATCACAGGAGATTATGTTTCTTACTGACAAACCTTAACCCTTTAGAGTGCGGTAGCATTCTGCCCTGTTGTTTAGACCCAATGTCCCTTAACGGGAGAACCAGGGTGAAGTGAAATTCAGTTATTGCCATAGCCTCCCAAAATGGAGAGGAGAGGGAGCCAGAAGCGAGAGTTCCCAAACCTGACGGAAGGGGAGTTGAAGTGTTGAAAAACCCAATCGAAAGAAATAGGGCCTGAGTGTGAACCGCCCCACCTGAAAGGAAAGGTCAACCGAAGCTTTAAACCGCCCACAGCCTGAACAGGAAGTGTCAACCTGAAGCTGTAGGACCGCCCACAGCCTGAACAGGAAGTGGAAACCTGAAGCTGTAGGAGTGCCCACAGCCTGAATAGGAAGTGGCAACCTGAAGCTGGCTATGAAGAGTAGAATCTGTGAAACAGCATGTTCAGAACACCATTTTAAGGGGAATATGTTCCCTCTTAAGCAAAAGGCTCTCAAGAAATGGTCTAATGGTCAATACATTCTTGTTCTATATAGGTGTAAGAGAAAAAAAACAACCATAGGAAAAGTCTTACGCTATGTCTACACAGCTAAGTTAAAATACCGTCAGAAATCTATTGATATTTCAGCTTCGCCGCTCTGCGGATTTTGGCAAGGTTTTTGCGCAAAAAAAAACGTGGTCGGTTTCGGATTCCCCCTGGCCCTGTACATTGAGGCTACAGGAATCCAACGGGAATCTAAATACTGAATCCGTTGTAAATCTGATCAAAAACCTGTGCTGTGTAGACATAGCCTTACTCTAGAGCCTACATATTTTTTGAAATGAGAGAAGGGAAGTTTTGCACAATACTTTTACCATATTTTGCACTCTTTTTGTTGCATATACTAGGAGTGAATATTACCTGTGGCTCCTGCTCTCTGACATCGCTTGTGACGCCTGGTGTACTCGTCTGTTAGGTTCCCTTGTATAGTAATGTCTCTGCTTAGCAGGGCCACCGCAGGCCTTAAAGTTACATACTTGCCCTCGATGGGTTGATCTAGAATATCATAGGCATATCTGCAATATGAAAAGAGCCCATGCAAAACATGAGGACAACACAAAAAAGGGTCACATGGTACAACTAACCTTCCCTGAACCCACTGCTCCTATGGTCCTTCATGGCAAGGGAACTAAGTCAATCACCTATTGACTAGAATATGGGCCTTACCATTGGCATCTGGAAAACTATCTAGATTATTACTGGTGCAGTCTTTACACCAATTAACTGTACTATTATCAGGAAACCTGGGGTTCACAATTATATACTTTCATGGTCAAATAAGAAAACAGTCAAAAGTGTTTAGGAACTTTTGAATAAAAAAAACAAAAACACCAATGGTGTCACAGGCAAAGCAGAGGGACCCCAATGCAGCCATCTTTCCATTTAGAGGACCCCATTAAACTACTCCTCACACCTAAGTATTCTGGAGCTCTAACAGAGTGACATTGAGGGGATTGATATTAGGTGAATTGTAGTCAAACTAAAATAAATTTAGGGTTCTGAAGGAAGTTTTATGGTATAAATATAATAGATGGTCTGTAATTATGGTTATATATTATCTCATAGACAATCATTGGTTTGTTACTTTGCACTAAAGGATCCTGAGAGAACAAATTATCCAAGCAATTATTGGGGTTTATTTTAAGAAAATCCTAATGAGTACTGAATGCTGTGCCTCCCAGTGTTGAACTAGAGTGCCTGGAGCCCACCAGTGGGGTTGATTATTTGGGGCCCACCAGTGGAGGTGATTCTTGGGGCCCATCAGTGGAGTTGATTCTTGAGCCCCACTAGTAGAGTTAATTCTGGGGGATCGCCAGTGGCGTTGATTCCTGGGAAGTTTATTCTTGGGACCCACCTTTGCATTTGATTTCTGGGCCCCACCAGTGGAGTTGATCCCTGGGGCCCACCAGTGGAGTTGATTCCTGGGGCCCACATGTGGAGTTGATTCTTGCAGCATTTCAAGGTTAAACTCATATTGCTGGGACTAGAAAACCCGTCATCCAGGAAGTATGAAGGTTGTATGAATATTGTGTATAGCATTGTAGCTGCATAGAGACCTTGTAGTTGTCATGGGGCCAGTGTGATTGACATGAAGACATTGTAGCTGGCATAGAACTGCTGTTGTCATAGGGGCATTGTGATGGTTTCAGAGGCCTGCTTGCTCTCAATAGTGCTCTCATAGGACCATAATGGCTCTTGCAGGGGCATTGTGGCTGTCGGTGAGGCATTGTGACTGTCATTGGGAAGATATGGCTCTCAGTGGTTCTTCGTGGTTTGTCTTGGAGCCATTGTGGCTGTTGCAGTAGTATTGTGGTTATCATGGGGGCATTATGTTTATTGCCCAAGGCATTTACATTTTTTTAATTGGGGCCCATTTTTGGGTTTTCAAAAGGGCCATAGTGGTGCTGTTGGGGGGGCCCCATTGTGACTGCTTTTTGGTTTTTTGATGAGGGTTTTTTTGGGACTTTTTTTGGGGGACATTGTGGCTCTCATTGGTTTTTTTAGGGATGGTTTTTGGAAGAAAATTGGGGATGTTTAGGGGCCAGTGGCTACATGGGGCATTATGGCTTCGGGCGGGGGAATTGTGGCATCTTTGGGGGCCCTTTGCAAAGGGCCGGTGAGGTTTTGTGAAAACGAAACCCGGGTTAGTGGGGGTTTTCTCTTTGGGTTCCCTTTAAAGGTTGTTTTGAGCCATTGTGGGGTTGGTTATAAATTGGATATTGGGGGGTTTTGTTCGGTGGGGGCATTGTGGTTTTTTTTTTGGGGGCATTGGGTTTTATTTGGGTGAGGCATGTGGCAAAATTGGGGGAAACCCCTTTGCAGTTTATTGGTAAAGGCATTGAGGATTTGTAAATGGGCTTTCCCTTTTTTGGGTTAAAAGCATTTGGGAAATTATGGGGCCCATTGCATTTTTGGGGGAAAGGTTTTTGGGGCCCTAAAATGGGAGCTTTTGCGTTTTTTGGTGACCCATTTGGCTTTCAGGGGGAACCCATTGCAGTTGTTTTTGGGGGAAATTGGGGCCCCTAATTTTGGGGCATTGCAGTTGTTGGTGAGGCATTGTTGTTATTATTAGGGTTTTACAGTTGGTGATGAGGCTTTGTAACTATTATTGGGAAACACTGTGGCTCTCGTTGGTTCTTTATGGTTCTCTTGGAGTCATTGTGGCTGTTGTAGGGACATTATGGCTTTCATGGGAACACTGTTGTTGTCAGTGAGGCATTGTGGCTATCATGGGAGCACTGTGGTTGTCGGTGAGGCATTATGACTTTTATTCGGATATTGTGGTTTCAGGGGAGCAATCTGCGGTTGTTAATGGGACCTTTACCTATCATGAGGGCATAAGGGACGTTGTGAATGTGTGGTTTATCTGTGGCTGCCAAGAGAGGTAAGTGGTATGAAAGCAAGATGTCTGGGCAGCAAACTCTCCATTATACTTGCTGTGTGTCATAGTAAGTCGATGCCTTCATGCTGCTCTGAGCCAGACCAATAAGGCAAATAAAGTGAACGATAACAAGATGTCACACATGAATCATTGCTCTATCCCCACACAAGTATCCTGTCCCCACATAAGTTACTGTATATCACCTTCTCTCCCCTACATTACATACCTACAACACCACCTTCCATTTCTAAGTTTCTGTCAGAGGCCCTTTCTTTGGTCAAGGGATTTTCATGTTACTATAAATGTCTCTCTAGGGTCTAAATCATTAATAACATCTGACATGAAATTGGCTTGGATGACTATTCCTAGCATTTTCACTACAACACCATCCAAGAAAGTAACCAATCCCAAGACCTCCATATATATGACAGAGTGTACTCACCTTAGAGGCGGACTGAAAGAAATATGTGTACCATTGATATTCATAATGGTCAGGACTTCTTCTTGTTTTATGGAAATGTAAAAACTGGCCCCACATAGGACAAACTGATCCCCTACACGCCAATCAACAGGGTCCATTACAGTCAGCTGTGTGTCATTGGCTCTAGCTGAATACGCCAGGTTTGTGGAAATGAACTTCGGAACCCAACCTAAAAATATAAATATGATAGAAGTCAGAGGTGTAACAATTGGGAAACAATGCAAAATCTATCTCAGCCTCCCATGTAACATTTATAATACTGATGTCTTCAGGAATCTGCATGGTTGGGTCTTCAAGAGCCATTACCCTAAGAGGGAAACCAAGCTAATAGTCGACATGGTTGACACCGGTCACCTCAGACAAGTTTTCTACTCTCAACTTACCAAGGCCAGAGAACCAGTTCAAAGACACCATCAAGACCTACTTTAAAAAAGGCCAGATTGACACTTCTAATTGGGGAGCTCTGACTACAGATCATCTACTCTGCCGCAACATGACCCATCAAGCCTTAATATTGGGACTGACCACCTCTCCAATGACGTAGACAAAAGACGATGACGAAAGGAAAAGAAGGAGAACTCCCAAGTGGAACCTGGCTGTGGTGTGGGGATTACACTCCTCAGCCATGTTAGAACACACAAGTAATCTTAAAGGACATCATTTTCAGAGACCTCTAATGACTGATGTCCTCTTACGTGGATATAGAACATTAAGCCCCCTCAGGGTTACCTGGTGAATACTTTACACCTCCAAGAGCTATTGAACCTCATCAGTGGAGTTGATTCTTGGGGCTCACCAGTGGAGTTGATTCATGGGCTTTATCACTGGAGTTGATTGTTGGGGCCCCCCAGTGGAGTTGATTCTTGGGCATCATCTGTGAAGTAAATTCTTGGGGTCCATTAATGAAATGGGCCATATCAGTGGAGTTGATTCTTGGGGACCAACAGTGGAGGTGACTCTTGTGGCCCACCAGTGGAGTTGATTATTAGGGCCCACCACTGGAGTTGGTTCTTTTAGCTCACCAGTGGATTGGATTCTTAAGGGTCACCAGTGGAATTGATTATTGGGGCCCACTAGTGGAGGTGATTTCTGGGCTTCATCAGTGGAGTTGATTCTTGGGGCTCACCAGTAGATTGGATTCTTGAGAGTCACCAGTGGAGTTGATTCTTGGGGCCCACCAGTGGAGTTGATTCTTGGGAATCATCAGTTAAGTAAATTCATGGGCTCACCAGCAGAGGTGATTCTTGGGGTCTATTAATGAAATTGGCCCTATCAGTGGAGTTGATTCTAGGGGACCAACAGTGGACGTGACTCTTGTGGCCCACCAGTGGAGTTAATTCTTGTGGTCCACCAGTGTAGTTGATTTTTATGGTCCACCAGTAGAGTTGATTATTGGGACCCGCCAGTGGAGTTGATTTCTGGGCCCCATCAGTGGAGCTGATTATTGGGGACCATCCTACAGCAACTGTATGACTGCACATGACTCTTGCACTGTTCCTCTTTATCTGTATTTCTCCCTGCAATGCAGCCCAAGGTACACCATGCCCAAAGGCCCACAATGCATAGAGGCCTGCTGGGAGGTTCACCTGCTCCCCTGTGGGCTAGTCCAAGCCTAAACACGTTCTATCACAAAACATGAAGGTGAATCTGCCACGTGCATAAGGCCCAAAGATCCCACATCAGTCCACTTAAAGGAACTGGCCAACGGAAATCTTCCTGAGGAACCGTCCCCTTTAAACCAGACAATCTACCTTATGTCAAACTATTCCACAGAAAACAATGAGGATCCCTCTCCCCCATACCTGCATTCCGTCACGTATCGCACACAAGCACTTTTTTTTTTTCCTCCATGTTCCCCCGCATACAGCTGGCACCATTTTTCCATTATTGCCACTTAATCTATGGCGCTATTGAAAGAGACAAGGAATATTTGCCTGCAGGAATCTGAAGACATGCTGAAAGGATCATTTAGATGCTAAGAGCAGTTTTCTATAACGAAAACATATTTATAGTTAAATTTTAATTGCTGTCAATTGAATTACGCATTATTGTTAATGGGAAGATGTCTGTTACACAACATTGAGCATGTGCCCGATTATGACCAATTTTGGACAATTTGCCGAAGAAACATACGACCCTGAGGAAGGGAGAATTTTAAAAGCTAGCTAAGAAAGTTGGGGACGTGATCACTGAGTGAGTAATTGAGAAGTCGATATTTTCTCATTTGTAACATGTTCCGCTCGGATATTTAGGTCTCTCTAACACTCGCTGCAAATTGCAGGGGGGTGGGGGGTAGTTTAACGGGATTTACATATCCCGGGAGGTGCAGAAATAATGTACAAGACTGATCTTAATTGCTCACAGAATATAAAGTTGCGCTCCGGCTTGTCTGTCTGACTTTGCTCGATCGCACATTACGGCGTCAGGAAAATAATTGTTCTCGCGAAAGAAGAAATGTGAAATCAAAAACTAAATTGTTTAACTTTGATGGGAAATTTCTAAAGCCTTCACCGTAATTGAAAGTTTGCCTTCACTATTCTATCAAATTGTCCTTGCTACAAGATCTGACCTACTTTGACTTGTAATGGCTACCTATCCAGCACTATTGGGTAAACTTTCCCTCATTTGTTCTCTCCACCATCTTGAAAGTCACACTAGCTTATGTTTGAGACATTACAACAAGGCGAATTTTGCTGGGGGCAAGTGGAATGCATATTCTAGACCCAAGTACCCTTTACTCTCCAGCCCCATTTAGACACCAGTACCCTTCACACCCCAGCTCTATTCAGACCCCAATACCCTTCATACTCCAGACCCATTCAGACTTCAGAACCCTTCGTACTCCAACCCCATTCAGGCCTAAGTATCCTTTGCACCCCAGCCCCATTTAAACCCCAGTACCCTTGGCACCCCAGCCCCATTCAGACCCAAGTACCATTTACGGCCTAGCCCCATTCAAACCCCAATATCCTTCACACCCCAGCCCTATTCAGACGCAAGTACCCTTCGCTAATCAAGTCTATTCAGACCCCAGTAGCCTTTACCCCTCTTAACCCCATTCAAACCCAGTACTCTTCGCACCCCAGCCCCCTTCAATCCCAGTACTTTTCGCACCCCAGCCCCATTCAGACCCAAGTACCTTTCTCACCCCAGTTCTATTCAGACCCAAGTAGTATTTACACCCTAGCCCCTTCAGATCCCAATATCCTTCACACCCCAGCCCCATTCAGACACAAGTACCCTTAGCAAATCAAGTCTATTAAGACCCCAGTAGCCTTTGACCCTCTTAGCCCCATTCAGCCCCAGTACCCTTTGCACCCAGTCCTATTCAACCCAGTACTCTTTGCACCCCAGCCCCATTCAATCCCAGTACTCTTTGCACCCCAGCCCCATTCAATCCCAGTACTCTTCGCACCCCAGCCCCATTCAATCCCAGTACTCTTTGCACCCCAGCCCCATTCAGTCCCAGTACTCTTCACACCCCAACCCCATTTAGGCCCAAGTACCCTATGCACCACAGCTTCATTCAGTACACAGCACCCTTTGTACCCTACCCCTATTCAGACCCCAGTACCTTTTGCACGTGAGACCCTTTCGGACTATAGTTCCCTTCACACCACAGCTCTATCAACGAAATGGGAATACCCTATTAACCATTTACAGCCTTCTACCATGTTGTTAAATCCCCTCCATCATCAATGTCCTGCTAACAGGCTCAGCTAGGAATAGCCGGACTGAAATGCCAGTCAGTGCAGCAGAAACAGTTACTACCGAAGTAGAACTGCACACAACCTGAGCAGGAAGTGGAAGTCTGAAGCTGTAAAACTGGCCACAGCCTGAACAGGAAGTGGATCCTGAAGCTGTAGACCCACCCACAGCCTGAACAGGAAGTAGGAACCTGAAGCTGTAGAACTGCCCATAGTTAGAACACGAAGTGTGAGCCTGAAGCTGTAGAACTACCCACAACCGGAACAGGAAGTGGATCCTGAAGCTGTAGAACCACCCACAGCCTAAACAGGAAGTGGAGTCTAAAGCTGTAAAAATGTCCGCCATTACATTGTAAGCTAGGAACACCCCTTTAATGACCAAGCAGTTTTTCCTGTATGGAGTTTGGGATAGCTGGGTGGCAAATTATTTGTAATGACTGCAATACTGGTCACCATCCAGCTTTTCTATCTCCTTACATTCATTCTGTCTAATTATACTGATATCCACCGATTCCCTATCCTTTCATAACTAGGCAGGTTTATTTCTGTGGAGTCTGGGGAAGCTGAATCCCTGTAATGACTGATATTGGTCACCATCCAGCTTTCCCAGTCTCCTGACAGTCATTTATGTATACTTTTATGCTCGTTCAAAACTAGTTGAATTTTCTTCTTTGAAGTCTGGGAAAACTGGGTGACAATTACAGATCAAGCTATAATAACAATAATGTTGATTTCCATCCAGCATTTTCTATCTCCTGACCGGCAATCTGTAAAGTTACTCACTTATAGGGCCTCTGATTCCTTGTTGCTTCATAACTAGGCAGACTTGCTTCTATGGAGTCTAGGAAAGCTGAGTGGTGATAACAGATTAAGCTGTAATGCAAGAATAGTCACCATCCAGCTTTTTCAATCTCCTGACTGTCATATGTCTAGTTGTACACTGATACATCCCCTGATTCCACATTCATTCATAACTAGGCAGCTTTGCTTCTATGGAGTCTGGAAAAGCTGAGTGACAAACACAGATCAAGCTATAATAACAGCAATGTTGGTTTCCATCCAGCTTTTTCAGTCTTCTGACAGTCATATCCCACTAGTTACATCTTGATACATTCCTAATTCCATATCCATTGAGCAGCTTGGGCAGTTTGGCTTCTATGGAGTCTGGAAAAGCTGGGTGGCAAATACAGATTATGTGTAATGATAACACTAGTGCTCACCATCCAGCTTTTCCAGTCTCCTGACAGTCATATCTGTCCAGTTATACCCTGAGATGTCCCAATTAATAACATGGCTTATTTCATTTTATGGAGCCAAGGAAAGCTGGGTGGCAAATACTGATTAAGCTGTAATGACAGCAACACTAATAACCACCCAGCTTTTCCAGTCTCCTGACTTCCTATCTGTCTAGTTATACACTGATACATCCCCTGATTCCATATCCTTGCATAACTTGGCTGATTTGGTTCTATGGAGTCTGGAGGAGCTGGGTGGAGGATACAGATTAAGCAATATTGGTTTCCATCCAGCTTTTCCTGGCTCCTGACAGTCACATCTGTATTATTTTATGCTTGTACATCCATTGGTTCCATAGAATTTCCTTCTAATAAATCTGGGAGAGCTGGGTTATATTTACAGAGCAAGCTGTAGCCACAGCATTATTGGTTGTCACCTGGTTTTCCTAGTTCCTGAGGTCATACACCGATCCATCCCTTGAAGCCATATTTACTAGCAAAATCTTACAATGTCAAATGTCAAAACTTCAATATAAATGTAAAATAATCTGGGAAAGCTGGGTGGCAGCTTTTCATTAAGATGCAATGGTGGCCATGTTGGTTGTTACCCAGCTTTTCCTGGCTACTGAAAAATCCATTTAATTATATACCGATTCAACCCCGAATACCATATGTACCTGCAAAATGCTGCAATTTTACCTTGATTTTCTTAAAAGTGTGAAAAACTGCAAAATGAGTGCAAAAGGGTTTGGGGAAAGCTGGGTGGCAATTACAGATTAGGTTGTAATGATAATATGGGCTTCCATCCAGCTTTCCCCAGCTCCTGACTGTCAAATCTTTATACTTATACATCCTTTGGTTGCATAGAATTTCATTCTGATAAATCTGGGACAGCCGGGTGACAATCACAGAGCAAGCTGTAGAGACAGCATTATTGGTTGTCACCCAGCTTTTCCTGGCTTCTGAAGAATCCAATTAGTTATACACAGATTCATCCCTTGAAGCCATGTTTACCATAAAAATGACAACATTTTACCATGATTTTCAAAAAAATGTCAAAACTGCTAAATAAAATGCAAAAGAGTCTTGGAAGTCTGGGTGGCAGCTCTTCAACAAGATGCAATGGCGACTGTGTTGGTTGTCACCCAGCTTTTCCTGGCTCTTGAAGAGTCCATTTAGTCATACACTAATAAATCCCCTTATATCATATTTATCATCAAAATTCTGCAAGTTTACCATAATTTTGTAAAAAGTGTGTAAAAAAAAAACTGCAAATGGGTCTGGGGAAGCTGGGTGACAGCTCTAACAGCTCTGCACCAAGATACAATGGCGGCCATGTTGGTTGCCAACCCAACTTTTCCTGGCTCTTGTAGCTGGGTGACAGCTCTGCACCAAGATACAATGGCGGCCATGTTAGTTGTCACCCAGCTTCCTGGCTCTTGTAGCTGGGGAACAGCTCTTCTCCCAAGATACAATGCGGCCATGTTAGTTGTCACCCCAGCTTTCCTGGCTCTTGTAGCTCTGTAATAGCTCTGCACCAAGATACAATGGTGGCCATGTTGGTTGCCACCCAACTTTTCCTGGCTCTTGTAGCTGGGTGACAGCTCTGCACCAAGCTACAATGGCAGCCATGTTGGTTGCCATCCAACTTTTCCTGGCTCTTGAAGCTGGGTGACAGCTCTGCGCCAAGATACAATGGTGGCCATGTTAGTTGTCACCCAGCTTTCCCTGGCTCTTGTAGCTGGGTAACAGCTCTGCACCAAGATACAATGGTGTCCATGTTAGTTGTCACCCATCTTTACCTGGCTCTTGTAGCTGGGTGACAGCTCTGCGCCTAGCTACAATGGCAGCCATGTTGGTTGCCAGCCAACTTTTCCTGGCTCTTGTAACTGGGTAACCCACGCCTCCCAAGTGTCCCTATTTTGGAGGGACAGTCCCTGTTTTTAACCAAGGTCCCTCTGTCCCTTTTAGCTCTATAAATGCCCCTCTTTGTCATTTAGGAAACAGATTTGCGTCAATAAATTGACTAGCTTAAAAAGTATCTGGTTTCTTCCTCACTGTATTTTACATAACAATTTGCTTAATATTTCATCATTGGATACAATGCAATCCTAAAAATGTCTCTCTTTTTGGCTGTCTAAAAAGTTGGCATGTGTGTGTTAGGGGGTGGTTAGAGGCGTGTCTTGGTGTGATGTCACATGTTTGGCCACGATTAGAGGCATGGCCTGACGTGTCCCTCTTTGCAATCTTTAAAAGTTGGGAGGTATGGCATAGTTGCAAACTTTTGAAAATGAAAAAGCAGGAGATACTAGTGGGCGGGCGCAAATTTGGGATGGGCACGCCCATATTTACGTAAAGCCAAACCCCCTTTAAAAGCCACCAAACCCACTCCACCTAACTGCATAACTGCTTTGGAAGAAAGCCAGGTAGATGTCCTTATAGCCAGGTAGTAGCCCCCCATAACCAGGTAGTGCCTCGTACAAGCAGGTAGAGCCCCCTTGTACCAAATTAATTCCCTCTCTGTAGCCAGGTAGAGCCAAATTTTTTAGCCAGGTAGATGCCCCCTTTTTTTGCCAGGTAGATGCCCCCCATTGTTTGCCAGGTAGTGCCCCCATTGTTTGCCAGGTAGTGCCCCCATTGTTTGCCAGTAGATGCCCCCATTGTTTGCCAGGTAGATCCCCCTCTGTCGGCCAGTAGATGCCCCCATTGCTTTCCAGGTAGTGCCCCCTCTGTTGCCAGGTAGAATGCCCCCATTGTTTGCCAGGTAGTGCCCCATCTGTACCAGGTAGTGCCCCCATAGTTAGCCGGGTAGTCCCCCCATTTTAGCCGGGTATGCCCCACCTTTTAGCCAGGTAGTGCCCCCATTGTTAGCCTGGTAGTGCCTCCATTGTTGCCAGGTAGTGCCCCCATTGTTAGCCAGGTAGTGCCCCCTCTGTTGCCATGTATACCCCCCATTGTAGCCAGGTAGTGCCCCCATTGTAGCCACGTAGTACCCCCTTTAGTAGCCAGGTAGTGCCCCATTAGTAGCCAGGTAGTGCCTCCATTGTAGCCAGGTAGTGCCCCCATTGTAGCCAGGTAGTACCCCCTTTAGTAGCCAGGTAGTGCCCCCATTGTTAGCCAGGTAGTGCCCCCTCTGTTGCCAGGTAGTGCCCCCCATTGTTAGCCAGGTAGGGCCCCCTCTGTTGCCAGGTAGACCCCCCATTGTAGCCAGGTAGTGCCCCCATTGTAGCCAGGTATACCCCATTAGTAGCCAGGTAGTGCCCCCATTAGTATCCAGGTAGTGCCTCCATTATTGCCAGGTAGTGCCCCCATTGTACCAGGTATCCCCCCATTGTTAGCCAGGTAGTGCCCCCTCTGTTGCCAGGTTTAGTGCCCCTCTTTTTCCAGGTAGACCCCCCATTGTTAGCCGGGTAGTGCTCCCTCTTTTTGCCAGGTAGACCCCCCATTGTAGCCAGGTAGTACCCCCTTTAGTAGCCAGGTAGTGCCCCCGCTGTTGCCAGGTATTGCCCCCATTTTTAGCCAGGTAGAGCCCCCCATAGTACCAGACAGTGCCCCCAAAACTAATAAAAATAAAATAATAAAATCCACTTACCGACCAGGCTTCTGCAGAGCGGCCCGCCCGGGACATCTCCGCAGCAGTGTCACAGGGGAAGTGAGTGCAGCCGTGCGTCACTTCCCCTGTGACGCAAACCTGTATGTACGAGCGCACAGCGGCGCCGGACATACAGGGGGAGGAGGAGGAGGGAGCGATCCCTTCTGCCTCCTCCCTGCTCAGCGAGGTTCCGGGCGGGTGAAGGGGGGCGCAGCGGCCGCTTCACCCGCCTGTGGAAACAGACCGGCGGCGCCAGAGTACGCACCACGCTACTCCAGCGCCGGCGGTCATTTAAAGGACCCCCCCGCCTGCTGGCGGCGGGAGGAATGCCAACTCCCCCGGAGGGCGGGGGGGGGCCCCCAAAAACCGGACCCCCCCCCCCAAAAACGGGAGGGGTTGGCATGTATGAGGTATGGGGTAACAGCATACCTCCCAACTTTAGACATTTCAAAGAGGGACACATCAGGCCACGCCTCTAACCACACCCAAACACATCACATTACACCAAGACACGCCTCTAACCACCCCCTAACACATACATGCCAACGTTTTAGACACACAAAAAGGGAGACATTTTCAGGATTGCATTGTATCCAATGATGAAATATTAAGTAAGTTGTTATGTAATATACAGCGAGGAAGCAATCAGATACTTTCTACAGCAAGCTAGTCAGTTTATTGATGCACATCCCAAATGCAAAAGAGGGACATTTATAGAGCTAAGAGGGACAAGGGTTAAAAATAGGGACTGTCCCTCCAAAATAGGGACACTTGGGAGGTATGGGTAACAGCTCCTCACCAAGAAACAATGGTGGCCATGTTAGTTGTCACCCAGTTTTCCTGGCTCTTGTAGCTGGGTAAGAGCTCTACTCCAAGATACAATGGCGGCCATGTTGGTTGCCACCAAACTTTTCCTGGCTCTTGTAGCTGGGTAACAGCTCTGCGCCAAGATACAATGGAGGCCATGTTACTTGTCACCCAGCTTTACCTGGCTCTTGTAGCTGGGTAACAGCTGTACTCCAAGATACAATGGTGGCCTAGTTGATTGCCACCCAACTTTTCCTGGCTCTTGTAGCTCTGTAATAGCTCTACACCAAGATACAATGGCGGCCATGTTGGTTGCCACCCAACTTTTCCTGGCTCTTGTAGCTCTGTAATAGCTCTACACCAAGATACAATGGCGGCCATGTTGGTTGCCACCCAACTTTTCCTGGCTCTCATAGCTCTGTAACAGCTCTACACCAAGATACAATGGCGGCCATGTGGGTAGTCACCCAACTTTTCCTGGCTCTTGTAGCTCTGTAATAGCCCTACACCAAGATACAATGGCGGCCCTGTTGGTTTTTCCCCCCCCTTTTTTTTTTGGCTCTTGTGTCGTATAGCCCTACACCAAGATACAAAGGGGGCCCTTTTGGTTTGCCACCCAACTTTTCCTGGCTTTGAGCTCTGTAAAGTCTTTTCCCAAAACACAATGGAGGCCAGGGTTGAAACCCCAACTTTTCCTGCTCTCATAGTTCTGTAATAGCTTCCCCAAGATACAATGGGGCCATTTTGGGGTGTCCCCAAATTTTTTCCTGGCTTCATGCTCGTAACAGCTCTACACCAAGAAAAAATGGCGGCCATGGGGTAGTCCCCAACTTTTCCGGGCCTTGTAGCTCTGTAATAGCCCTAACAAGATACAATGGCGGCCCCTGTGTTCCCAAACCCAACTTTCCGGCTCTCATACTCTGTAACAGCTTTTTCCCAAGAATCAAGGCCCATTTGGTTGCAACCCAATTTTTCCTGGCTCTTGATCTGTACAGCCTACACCAAGTACAAGGGGGGCCAGTTGGTTGCCCCCAAAACTTTTCCGGGCTCTCATAGTTCTGTCAGCCTACACAAGATAAATGGTAGCCAGTGGTTGCCACCAATTTTTCCTGGCTCTCATAGTCTGAAAGCTCTACACCAAATCAATGGTGGCCTGTTGGTTGCACACAACATTTCCTGACTCTTGAGGGGGGTAAGCTCTACCCCAAGATACAATGGGGCCATTTTGGGTTGCCCCCAAATTTTTCCCTGGTTTTGTAGGGGGTTAACACTCGGGCCCCAAATACAATGGTGGCCATGTTACTTGCACCCACTTTCCCCTGCTCTTGTAGCGGGGAAAAGCTCTAACCAAGATACAATGGGGGCCATGTTAGTTGCACCCGCTTTCCCTGCTTTGTACTGGGTAACAGCTCTGAAAACCAAGATACAATGGGGGGAAATGTTGGTTGCCACCCAATTTTCCTGGCTCCAAATCTGTAACAGCCAAACACCAAGATACAAGGGCGGCCATGGGGGAGTCCCCAACTTTTCCGGGCTTTGTAGTCGTAATAGCCCTACACCAAGAAAAGGGGGGCCCTGTTGTCGCCACCCAACTTTCCTGGCTCTCATATCTGTAACAGCTCCCCCCAAGTACAATGGCGCATTTTGGTTCCCCCCCCAAATTTTTTCCGGGCTCTAAATAGCTCTGTAACAGCCCACAAGATCAAGGCGTCCATGTTGTTGCCACCCAATTTTTTCCTGGCCTCATGCTCTTAACACCCCAAAACAAATACAATGGGGGCCATTTGTTGCCACCCAACTTTTCCGGCCTCATAGCTCGAAACCTCTATACCAAGATACAATGCAGCATGTGGGTTCCCCCAATTTTTCCGACTTTTGTAGCTCGTAATAGCCCAAAACCAAGATAAAATGGGGGCCCTTTGGTTGCCCCCCAACTTTTCCGGGCCCAAGCTCTGAACACCTCCACCAAGATAAAATGGCGGCCATGGGGGTTTTCCCCCCAACTTTTCCGGGCTCTCATAGCTCTGTAAAAGTAAAACACCAAGATACAATGGCGGCCTGTGGTTTAAAACCCAACTTTCCCGGGCTCTTGTAGCTCTTAAACAGCTCTACACCAAGATACAAGGGCGGCCCATGGGGGGTCCCCCCCAAAAACTTTTCCTGGCTCTCATATCTGTAACACGCTACACAAAGATACAATGGCGGATGGGGTAGTCCCCCAAAACTTTTTTGCTCTTGTACTCTGTAATAGCCCTACCCCAAGAACAAGGGCGCCCTTTTGTTCCCCCCCAACTTTTTTCCTGCCTTGTAGCTCTGTAACAGCTTAAAACCAAGACACAATGGGGGCCAGTTGGTTGCCCCCCAACTTTTCCTGGCTCTTGTAGCTCTTAACACTGTACCCCAAGATACAAGGGGCGGCCATGTTGGTTCCACCCAATTTTTCCCGGGCTCTCTATTTCTGAAACAGCTCTACCCCAAGATACAAATGGAGCCATGTGGTTTTGCCCCCCCAACTTTTCCTGGCCTTCATACCCTTTTAAAGTTTAAACCCCCAAAGATACAATGGGGGGGGCCAAAATTTTTTTTTTGCCAAAACATTTCCTGCTCTTGTAGCGGGGAAACAGCCCCTTCCAAGAACAAGGGGGCCATTTTGGGTTTCCCACCAAACTTTCCGGGCTCTCTAGCTCGTAAAAGCTCTACCCAGATAAAATCCCTTTTGGTTTGTCACCCATTTTTCCGGGCTCCTGAAACTTCCATTTAGCCATACACAGATTCATCCACTAATACCATATTTATGCAGCCGTTTTGCTTTGACTTCATAAAAAGTGTGTGGAAAAACTGCAAAATGAATGCAAAAGATTTTGGGAAAGCTGGGCGGCCATGTTATGAGCTTTCCCTCAAACAAAGAACATCGAATGGAATTGCAGACTGATATCAAACCTGACACTTCCATTTTTTCTCCCCTGTCAGTAAAATTTAGGGATTATTACCCCTCCTGCCGCTCCCCTGGGTGACGTCTCCGTGGCCGGGCCCCTGGAAATTTTATTTTACACGGTGTTCGCCCCGCTCTCCGTCACTTATTTGGGGCAGAAACACAGCCTTTAACCGAGACAGTGATAAATTTCTTTTCCCATATAAATCAATAACCCGTCCTCCATCCCCGAGTCAGGGGCCATGATTAAACTGTCAACTATTCCCCATTCCCCTCCTGCAAAACTAACGTTGCTTTAGAGTGACACCTGATTGGCAGCCGCTTTACGGGTGGCGCGCCCTGATTGGCAGCGCTGCTATATTTCGCCGTAGGCCAGGAAAAAAAAAATTGAAATTTCCCAAAGCCCCCACGACCACCCCGAGCGGCTGGGGCCTGCCATTCACCCTAAGAATTGTGGGATTCACATTAACATATCAAAGGAGACGGCTGACACGGCTCGCTTCACGTTCTCAAATCAAGCGTCGTGGTGGAATATCTGCAAATTTCTCCCCAAAAAAGTAAAAAAAAAAAATTTGGAGAATTTCAAAGTCTGTTTGTTTAACGATGGGGAACCGCGATAGGATTAGAAAAAAAATAACAGGGACATGCTGTCCAATTTGTTCTAATGCCGGAGACCCGAATGGGGCCGCAGCATTTGATGTGAGAGCGGGCGGAGCGGATCCGGAGACTTGTTCACTACCTCAGCGCGAAAACTGTGGATGGCGCAAGTGTTTTCAATGATCTCTAATTGTAGCCATCCAGCAGGAGGGGGAGGGGGGGGTGAAAAAAATTTAGATTTTTTTTTTTTTTTTTTATTAACAGGCTCATATGGCAAATTAGCCCTTTGTTCCTACGGCACGGCATGCGGGGCACTGCCGGAATCTGGTATCTCTTAGTATAATCTATTGTTTAAAGATCTGCAATTCTCCTGATAATGAGAACGCTTAATGTTTGCATAGGTGTGGTAATCGAATTCAGATACAGGGAGGGCTGCTACAAATTTCTCAAATTGAGAGGAATTCCAGAGAAGCTGGAACCAGAGATGTGTCAGAGCGGGAGGAGGGGGTCGCCCGCTGTGATTTTTCTAGGAAGGAATTAACTCCTTCAATGCAGCTCTCTGTTTTCATCAATACTTGTTATCTGGGGCATAACGATTCTGAAGCATCTCTTTTTACGGTGTTCCTCTGTTATTCCTCCTGGAAATGTAGAGGTAAGTGAATAACTGTCAAAAGGGTGTGTCCTTTACTGCCCACTGTGACATTATCCAATCGTTGCTGACAGCAGGCACACCCTATTGTCAAAAGGAATGGTCACTCCCAATTGTCAATAACAGAGGAAGGGGCGCAATGCAGGATTGCAATTTTATGGGGGATCTGCCTCTGAACTAAAACAGACGAGGATAGCGGACAAATCTCCTTTAACAGGACCAATGTTAGAACCAAGTAGAACCAAGAAGAAATAAATAAAAAAATTGTCATGGGACATCTTGATTCATCTCCCTGTGATGTTTTCTTGCTGTTTTACAGAGCCTGCTCTCCATAGCCTTCAGGCTCTCACTTCCAGTTCAGGCTGTGGGCGGGTTTACAGCTTTAGGCTACCAGTTCCTGTTCAGGCTGTGGATGGTTCTACAGCTTCAGCCTCTCACGACCTGTTCAGGCTGTGGGCGGGTTTACAGCTTTAGGCTACCAGTTCCTGTTCAGGCTGTGGATGGTTCTACAGCTTCAGGGTCTCGCTTCCTGTTCAGGCTGTGGGTGAATCTACAGCTTCCGGCTCCCACTTCCTGTTCATGCTGTGGGCAGTTCTACAGCTTCAGGCTCCCACTTCCTGTTCATGCTGTGGGCAGTTCTACAGCTTCAGGCTCCCACTTTCTGTTCATGCTGTGAGCGGTTCTACAGCTTCAGGCTTCCACCTCCTGTTCATGCTGTGGAAAATTCTACAGCTTCAGGCTTACTCTTCCTGTTCAGGCTATGGGCAGTTCTGCAGCTTCAGGCTCCCACTTCCTGTTCAGGCTGTGGAAAGTTCTACAGCTTCAGGCTTCCACTTCCTCTTCATGCTGTGGGCAGTTCTACAGCTTCAGGCTCCCATTTTCCCTGAACAGAAAGTAGGAGCCCAACCTGTAGAACTGCCAACAGCCTGAACAGGAAGTGGAAGCCTGAAGCTGTAGAATCACCCACAGCCTGAACAGCAAGTGGAAGCCTGAAGCTGTAGAACCACCCACAACCGGAAAAGGAAATAGGAACCTGAAGCTGTAGAACTGCCCATAGCCTAAATAGCAAGTGGGAGCCTGAAGCTGCAGAACCACCCACAGCCTGAACAGAAAGTAGGAGACTGAAGCTGTAGAACCGCCCATAGCCTGAAAAGTAAGTGGAAGCCTGAAGCTGGCAGTGAAGAGCAAGCTTTGTGCAAAAGAATGGTGAGAACAACCCTTTAAAGTTCTCTAAGAGAACCATTGGACTACATGTGATATTGTGTACCTTATCATATTGTCTCCTGCTGCAGGAGATGCCATACTGTATTGCCAGTGCAAAATGTGAACATTGGCGTTTAAGTTGTGTATTGTACTATACAGTTGCAGTTTCTGTGCAGTTTGCCACGATTCCCACTGGCGACTCATTGATAGGAGACCTCTTGAAATAAAACCTAGGTCAGTGCTAGAGGACTAACAACAAAATTAAAAGTTTCTGGAGCAGTTGTCCAGTACAGAGAGTGAGCACAGCCAGAGAGAGTCTGCTACTAAGCCAGAGGACAATTGATCTGGGAGGAAAGAGAGAGACAGTCCCATTTGGTGCAAGTGCAGAAACTTTGTAGTATTGAGCCTCTGGCGGAAGGCTCTACAGACTGATAGTATATTGCATAACAACCACGTCAAAGCCACGAGCCTTATTGAACTTCTATGTATTTTCATTGTAACTACCAAGCCCGAAGTGCCTCTTGCAAGTAAAATGTTCCTCAGAGTCCTACAATGTTACAGACTGAGTTTTTTACATGTTCTTCAGAAAGGGGAACATCTCTCCTTGAGGGGAGCACCGAACGAACGGCGTATAGAGTGATGTATTGCCTTTTCACCCTCTACTAAGCATCTGCATATCACAAGGCAATATGGGAAAGGATCTGAGAAGCCCAAAGCACCCTCTGTTGGATGTAACAAATCCTCAATTTGCTTGACCCACCGAGTCCTGAGAAAGCAAAAAGGATTTTAGCCAAGCCAGTATCTCCCATCTGCAGACAACGCTGTTTCGGGATTTTTGTCCCTCATCAGTGCAGAGTAGAGCGATACTGGCTGGCTGTGTGGGAGGCATTGAGTGGCACTGTTGAGGGACAAAAATCCCGAAACAGCATTGTCTGCAGATGAGAGATACTGGCTTGGCTAAAATCCTTTTTGCTTTCTCAAGACCCGGTGGGTCAAGCAAATTGAGGATCTGTAACATCCAACAGACAGCGCTTTGGGCTTCTCAGCCCATTTCCCATAATGCCTTGTGATATGTTCTTCGGACACATTCATGAACACCTGGTCTTAACATAGCCACACCCATTTCACCCTTATCACAAAAACCCTCCCACAGGATACCCTGCCTTGGCACTTTTAGCGAGGTTGCACTAGCCACTCCTATAGGATGCCCTGGTACCTCCAGCAATGTCTGAATTGAATCACCTTGACCCACGCAACAGAGTGACTGTAATTTGCTTGTAAGAATACTTGCACATATACAGAAAGCAAATGGTTTCAGATGAGAATAACAAATGTCTATGAAGATAAAAAGAATGAATAGACGATACAGACTCACCGTGTATGGAAACAGATCCATTCCGAACCGCAAGAAACTTTACCCCATAGGGAAAAAAAGGAGCAGAATATGAACTCCCGTACAGGGTGATCTCTGCCTTTCCTTTAAACGGCTGAGAGGAGGTGCCTACTTTAAGTTCACCGCCATCTGATATCAGAATATAATGAGCCCGAAGATGAACAGATCCTGAGCCTATGAATATTAGTTTACCACCTGAAAAATAGAAATCAAAAGATCACTGAAATGCAAAAGATAAAAAACCACGTTATATGTACAAGACTATAACTACTATAATACTGCTCCTATATACAAGAAAATAACTACTATAATACAGCCCCTATGTACAAGAATATAACTACTATAATACTGCTCCTATGTACAAGAATATAGCTACTATAATACTGCCCCTATGTACAAGAATATAACTACTATAATACTGCCCCCTATGTACAAGACTATAACTACAATAATACTGCTCCTATATACAAGAATATAACTACTATAATAGTGCTCCTATATACAAGAATATTACTACTATAATACAGCCCCTATGTACAAGAATATAATTACTATAATACTGTCCCCTATGTACAAGAATATAACTACTATAATACTGATTCTATATACAAGAATATAACTACTATAATACTGCTCCTATATACAAGAATATAACTACAATAATATTGCCCCTATGTACAAGAATATAACTACTATAATACTGTCTCCTATATACAAGAATATAACTGCTATAATACTGCCCCCTATGTACAAGAATATAATTAATATAATACTGTCTCCTATGCACAAGAATATAACTACTATAATACTGTCTCCTATATATAAGAATAGAATTACTTTAATATGGTCTCCTACGTACTAGAACATAACTAATATAATACTGCCCTTATGTACAAGAATATATCTGCTATAATACTGCTCTTATATCCAAGAATATAGCTACTATAATACTGTCCCTATGTACAAGAATATATCTACTATAATACTGCCCCCTATGTACAAGAATATATCTACTATAATACTGCCCCCCTATGTACAAGAATATAACTACTATAATACTGCCCCCTATGTACAAGAATATAACTACTATAATACTTCCCCTATGTACAAGAATATAACTACTATAATACTGCACCCTATGTACAAGAATATAACTACTATAATACTGCCCCTATGTACAAGAATATAACTACTATAATACTGCACCCTATGTACAAGAATATAACTACTATAATACTGTCTCCTATGTACAAGAATATTGGTTAAGTTACTGCAAAATGATAAAACAGAGCAAAGCGCACCTCGTTCAGATAAAACTTTCTAAAATGAATGAAAGTTAAAATAATCATGGAACTGCTCACCTGAGCCGGTTGTGCAAATGGATGGCACAACTCACAAGATAACGTGTACGATCCCCGAGGAACTTGAGGAGGTGGAGGAGATCTCTTGCTTTTTAAATTTCATTTGGAATAAACAGACACTTTAATTGTGCTAGGAACCAAGTGTCTTTATTCCTATTTTATTTTAGTAGCCTGAGCACTATATAAAGTCTGTCTTCGGGTTGTTGTAACCCAATCTACCTTTGTACAAGAATATAACTACTATAATACTGTCTCCTATGTATAAGAATAGAATTACTTTAATACGGTGTCCTATGTACAAGAATATAACTACTATAATACTGCCTCCTATGTACAAGAATATAACTACTATAATACTGCCCCCTATGTACAAGAATATAACTATACCGTGTTTCCCCGATAGTAAGACAGAGTCTTACATTCTTTTTACCCCCAAAAGTCCCACTATGTCTTACTTTCGGGGTATGTCTTATATTGGCAGGTATATGGCCCCATACGCAGGTATATGGCCCCATAGGCAGGTATAGGGCAGGCTGTAGGCAGGGTATAGGGCCGGCTGTAGGCAGGTATAGGGCAGGTATAGGCAGCTGTAGGCAGGTATAGGCAGCTGTAGGCAGGTATAGGGCCGGCTGTAGGCAGGTATAGGCAGCTGTAGGCAGGTATAGGCAGGTATAAGGCAGGTATAGGCAGCTGTAGGCAGGTATAGGGCAGGTATAGGCAGGCTGTAGGCAATAATATCAAAATAAAAAAACAAACAATCACTTACCTGGATCCCCGCTGCTCCGTCTCCCGCGCTCTCCGCTCTGCTCTATCTTCTTGCCGGCACAGGCGGGTGACATCATCAGGCCGCGCACGCAGCGTGATGACACACGCTGCCTGTGCCGGGAGCTCCGGACAGCCGCGAGTCTGCGGCCGCCCGGAGACCACTGCGGAGCACGGAGCGCTCGCTCTGTGCCCCGCAGTGGTATCCCTTCACCTATATGCGCTCCGGAGGAGTTGCATATAGGTAAAGGGATCGCGGACAGTGCCCGGGCCAGCGCAGCGCCCGGACACTGTGCGCTCACTCGGCATTCAGCTATATGCGCTCCCTGAGGAGTCGCATTTAACTGAAGCGTCCCTGTCGGCGCACAGGCCATCGCAGTGCCCGAGCGCAGACAACGTACAGTTTACTACGTCTTACTTTCGTTACATCTTACATTAGTCGACCTCCCTAAACTCCCCGCTACGTCTTACTATCGGGGGTGTCTTACTATCGGGGAAACACGGTATAATACTGCCAGTATGTATAGGAATATAACTACTATAATACTGCCCCCTATGTACCAGAACATAACTAATGTAATACTGCCTCCTATGTGCAAGAATATAATTACTATAAAACTGACCTCTATGTACAAGAATATAACTACTATAATACTGACCCTATGTACAAGAATATAACTACTATAAAACTGCCCCTATGTACAAGAATATAACTACTATAAAACTGCCTGTCATGGGTGCTTCTGTGACCCTCACACCGGGTCACAGACGCTCTTTTGTCTCGCTGGTGAGTGACGCCGTGACCCGCATGTCGAACAGTGGGCGCGCTCACTCCTCTGCACTATTCTACTCCTACTCATGTATCCGCGCTGCAGGTGACATCTCTGTCTCTCAGTGTGCGCATCCCTGCTCCCTACAGCGCACATACCAGCTCTGTTAAATTTAAAAGACCAGTGCACTGGTGATTGGCTATCACCGGACGCTGGCCCTATTTAACCCTGCCCCTTCCTGACTCCCTTGCTGGATCTTTAGTGTATTTTGCCTACTGAGAAAGCTTTCCTGAAGTTGTTCCGTTGCTATACCGTGTATCATACCAGTTGCTACTCTCCCTCAACCATGAACCATTGCCGCCTGTCTTGACCTTACTGCCTGTCCACGACTACGAGTTTCCTAATGATTCTGTACCTCGCTACACCTCAACTGCCACCACAAGCAACTCCCATCAGGGGTAGCGACCTTGAAGGACTCCCGCCGCAACAAGCCCAACCTGTCTTGCGGCGGGCTTTGATGAACACTGGATCCTACTTAGATTCCGCTCCCTGGCGTGGCTTATACCACTGCTTGCAGTTGCCTAAAGGATCCACTTCTCCAGCCATTACAGTCATATCTGGCCATGAATCCCACCAAAGTGCTTCTGCCAAGCGTCGCTGACTTACCACCATCGTGACCCAGCAGTCGCAGCAGATTACACAATAAGCACAGCAGCTCAGCCATCTATCCACCATGATGCAGCAGCTTCTCACCACTCAGAAGCAACATCCGTCTTCCGTGGTTCCCTCTGCAATATCGGCCCCCATATTGTCTGCCGGCCAACGACTACATCTGTCTATGCTGACTAAGTTTGATGCAGACCCCAAGGCCTGCAGGGGTTTCATCACACAGTACTCCCTGCATGTGGAACTGATGGATAGTCAGTTTCCTACCAAAAGGTCTAAATTGTTTTTTGTGGTTAGCCTCCTCTCCGTTAAAACCCTGGCCTGGGCTACTCACCTCTGGGACAGAGATGACGGCCAAGCTTGCCACATTCCTCAGTGAGTTCCACAGGGTCTTTGAGGAACCAACCCGAGCCTCTTCTGCCGAGACCGCCTTATTGAACCTGCGCCAAGGGGACTCCTGCATGGCGATTATGCTGTGCAATTCTGCACCCTGGCCTCAGAATTGTCCTGGAAGGATGAAGCATTGAGTGCCAACTTCAGGAAGGGTCTCTACAGCCGATCAAGGGCGCCTGTCTGCCTGTGATCTCCCTTCTTCCCTGAGTGACCTTATCCGCCTGGCCACTCGGATTGACGTACATATCTTAGAGAGGCAGGAGGAACTCCACCAAGAGTGGGGACCGGCCAGTAAACATTGTCTACCCCGTCTTGCCCCGGTATTTCAAAAGCCTCCACTGCCATCCTCCTTGCTGGCCACCGAGGAGGCCATGCAAGTGGACAGAGCCTACCTGACTCCGCAAGAACTGTTCTGACAGCGTGAGGAGACCCTGTGCCTCTATTCCCCCCCCCCCCCCCCCCGGGAAATTACCAAAGGGGCGTTGCTGCTTTTAAAAATGAAACGCCCCAAGGCCCAAAGGGGGAAAAGGCATCCCAAATGTTGAGAAATTTCCCTCTCCACGTTTGGGTTTATGCGGAAACAAATCATTTGGGGGATCGGGAATTCCGGTTCTAAGTTGTTGCTTTCCTGGATGCCAGATCAGCTGGGAATTTCATGGACCTGCCCATGCCCTGGTGTCTACGTATCACCTCTCTGTGGTCCACCTGTAGAAACCGCTGGCCAGCTCCTCTGTCAGCAGGAAAAAATTTTTCAGTGCCCGGGTTTCATTCTTTACTGAACTCTTGTCCCATCAAGTGGGAGCATTACATAAGTAGAGACTTCTGGGTTTTCCGTGGCTGCAACCCCATGCCCCTATGCTCAATTGGAAGACAGGCGAAGTCACGTGTTGGGGGTCAAGATTTCCAGTCTCACTGTTTGGTGGCACTTTCCCCGGTGTGTCCCACTTCTCAAATAATGTCATCCAAGCCTTTGTTGGGTCTGCCCGCTCCATGCCAAGACTTTGCAGACGTCTTCTCTTAGAAGCAAGCAGAGACTCTTCCCTCTCATCATCCTTATGACTGCCCTATAGACCTGCTGCCCGGGGGCCATGTCCTTCCCCGGTTTCAGAGTCCAAACCATTGTAGTACCAAAAGGAAACAAGCCATGCTGGCCCCACAAAAAAAAAAACCTCGAGATGGGGTTTAAATTTTTAAATCCTCTTTTTCCAGCCCGGTTTCCCCGGGTTTTTTTTTTCGTAGAGAAGAAAAACAGTTCCCCCATGACATGGATGATTTCCCTGGTCTCAATTTAAAATAACCATAAAAGAACCATTAACCCCCCTTTCCAAATTTAAATTTCTTGTGTTTACGATTACGTTGGTATCGACATCGGGGGGGATAGTCATAGTCGGCCACTATCGGGTTAAAGGTTTTTTGTTTGTCCGATAGTCCCATCAAACTCCGGGAACCCTTAAAAATCTATGGGGAGGCAAACAACAACCCTTTAATTTTTTACACCCAAAAAGGCTGGAGAAGCGGGAAAATTAAAAAGCCCAACAGTCCAAAAGGGGTACCGCTACATCTTTGGCAAAAACACTTAGGCTATTTAAAAAACCCCAGAAAAAAAGTCACACACCATTTCACAAACCCTTCTTGTACCACCCTTACCCCTTTTTCCCGCATCCCCCCCAAATTAAAAAAATGCCCGAAAGGGAGTAAAATTTGAAAACCCCCCATTTTAGTTGAAGGAGGACCCTTGGGAATATCCCTGCCCGGAACGGGAGCAAGGGCCCCAAAAACCTGCATGACCCCAGATTAAAAAAAATTGCCCCGGAAAAAAGTAGTCTTTGAAAAACCATTTTAGTTGAAATGGACATTGACAAAACCCCGTCCGGACCGCAGCATGAACCCCAAACCTGTCTGACCCAAGATTTTTAAAAAATGCCGGGGAAAAAAGGGGTCTTTTTACCCCCCATTTTTGTTTCACCCGGATATTGAAATAGAACTGTCCCGGACCGCAGTAAAGACCCTTAAATTCCCCGCTGGGCCCCCGATTTAAAAAAGTCTGGAAAAAGGAGTCTTTTTCCCAACCCCCATTTTAGTTGAAAATGGGGCATTGACAAAAACCCCGTCCTGGACCTAGCATGACCCTTAAAAACCCGTCGAAACCCCAGATTAAAAAAGTGCCCGGAAAAAAGGGGTATTTTAAACCCCCAATTTTTGTTGAATTGGACATTGACTAAAACCCG